>VZRX01019441.1:24550-65310 GCA_013398075.1 Notiomystis cincta | reverse complement strand
AATGCTCCCACTAAAACTGGTAATTTTATTGCTGCTGTAAAATTCAACTACTAGTATTCCTCCATAATCTTACAGGTTGACACACAGGTGATTTTCTGTGGGAGTCCTATCTCATTCAAAAATTAGTCAGAAATTAATTATAGAATTTATCACAATTAAAATTAGAATTAGAATTTAGTAATTAGAATTTATCACAATGCCCATGTGTACATTATGAAACTGAAGGTCACTATGACAATCCTAATTCTGTTATTTTCTACTATGCTTTTTAAACTTCATAGATATAATTCCATAGTTGTTGGTTGATATTTTTCATTATATTTGCCAAATTATCATAAGCAAGCAAGACAAGAAAGTGTATTTTTAAAAACACACTAGTCATTAATACCTCATGTTTGAAGTGTTTTATAAACATTGCTGTTATCAGATCTTATGTTTGCTGCATGGTGCAATCTATAAAATCAAAGCTACAGCTGGCAAGTTAGGCAAATGTTTCAGCATGCAAAACTTGTTGTTCATATCACACTCTAAAGAACCAGTACTTATTTACAATAATCTTTATTTTAAATACTTTCAGATTTTCAAGCTATTCCAATAGTGTCTTTCCCCTCTGTATCCAAGGAAGTACATTAAAAAAAAATTACTTTTATATGGCCCAGTAACCTTGTTTGAAGCAGTTCCTTATTATGCGTAAGATAAATGCTTAGCAGATAGAGTTTATTAAAATTAAATACTTACATTACAAAAAGAAAGTTGCTTAATAGGAGAACAGATGGCTAATGGGCTGTGACTAGCCACAAATGGATTGTGAATATTACAGCAAGAATCTATCAACAGATAGGAAAATGATTCTGGACAAGGACTGATTGCCTGGAGTCAGAACACAATCTAATTTTAAACCCTTTCATTTTGATTTCTTTTTTTTTTTTTCCTTTCAAATAATACGAACAATATGATGGAGTCACTTTGCTGGAAACAATTGAACAGAACTGACAAATTCATAATGCTTCAGACCATGAAATCCCAATTGGTCCAATCACAGATACATTTATCATGCCTGTAGAGATATTATTATAGTTACAAGTTATAGCCTTTCCCACTGTGATAACTACTTCTTTGAAATTGGCCAGTTTTTCAAAATAATCCACTCAAATTTCTTCAAAAGACCCAGCACAATCATTTTTTTAATCAGAAAGCTCTTTTGTAATTTAATTTTTCTTCTTAAAAATGCACTTGAGAAGCAGTCTAATAGAGCTTTTAACATAAAATATTCCACCTAAAAGCTTTGTTCTCTGTGTCTGTTTTGATAATTTTTTGCACCCAAAGGTCAAAGCAAATGTGACTAAATTCACACATGACCACTATCTGCATAAAGAGCTTTCTTTTAGACAATGAACACCAGTCTGCTTTGTTCCTATAAATTTTTATAAGGATTTAAAATGTTGGCACAGGAAACCCTGACTACTTTATTCTTTCTCTCAGTTCTTAGAATCAGCATAAGATATAAGAGCTGTCCGGAACAATACAGCACAAGAAAATCACACAAAGTTAAACAGTTGGATTAATTATAAATATTTATATTAATTTATTTAAGCCTAATTGGGCTGAATAATTAATTCCTGGTCCTGTTTCAGAAGCAGATTATCTTCAAACCATTCAAAGTTGTTTTGGTTTGGTTTTTTGTTGAGTATTCCCACCTAGATTTTGTAAACATGGCCTGTAAAACTTTTTTAATTGTATAACTTTATCTTAGGGAGTAGTTCCACTGCATCTCATTCTGCACATTACATAGTCCAGACAAAATATATTAAAACTAATCTTTTAGTTATTTTATCAAATTCTATTCACACTCATTTCCCCATATATAAAACCTGAGTAACACAAAACTACAGATATCTAATGGAAAAAAAGTCCTTATTTATAATAACATGTTTGAGAATTTGATATTTGAAGGTAAAAAATTATTGAATTAGGATTTTTTTCATTAAATTCCTTGCCCTCAAAAATCCAATCTGTCTTGTGTAATAACAGTACTACAATGTGAATTGGCAAGATACTAAGTTTCTTTCTTTAAATCATAGAAGATCACTAATTGCAGCATGAAATGCTGCAAGCCTGCAAAATCAGAAAATGGTGTTAAAATGAAGATGCAATAATGAGGCTTGAGTGTTTCTACCTATGGCATCACTTGCAACTTCCAGAGTCTGCAAAGTTCAGTCCAGTAATCAGTGCTGAAGTTTTAAAGACTTTCTACTGATTGAGGCACAAAATTATAGTTTAGTAGTTTGCTTGCAACAGAAACCCCACAAACAAACAAATAAACCAGTGAATCAACCAATTGTGTGAATACAGGATCATTTTTCCCCACAGAAAGGGAAAAATAGTGCATCTAATTAAGTAAATGATGATCCAGAAATGTTATGACTTCACTTTAATTTGTGTCCAGTAGCTGGGACCTTTTTTTTTAAACTGATACTAATTATTCCTTATAGTCACGGGAAAATATTAGATAACCTGCTGTTCAGATCTGTCAGCAACAAAACAAAATCTCATGAACACAGCAAAATTTATAAATCAGCTCCAAATAAATAATAAATCACACAGTTCTACTACATTAAATGATGGATGAAAGTCTGTCAGAAGAAAGGACTTGGGCTCTTTTGAAAATCTAGATAATTCAAGCCTTCTCATATATACTTGGTACCAGCCTAGTTAATCACAGACAGTATTTCCTATCCACCAAGCAATGTAATCTAGTTTGTATAATTATATTTGTCCTTTTAATTTTTATTCCAGGCATACTGCTATTCTATATCCTTGATCTTAGAATCCTTCTCATTTCAATAAGATTATCAAGAGGTCCTTTTCCAAACACTTGTTAAATGCAGTTTTTAGGTATCCTTCTCCTATAGTTATAAACATCCAGTGAGTACTATTTGGTTTGCCCATGGTTAGCAAAGCTGCAAAGAGGTTTCTGTGAAGGCCAGCTGACAAACAAGATGTTAAACTTTATTATCCAGAATGTTCCAACATGGTCTAAGGAAAAGGAAGATTAGACTAATTGAAGGTAGCACTTAACAATCAAACTGCTTCTAATCTTCAAAAGCGGCCTCTGCTTCTTCATGCTTATCCATGGGTTTAAGCTAAAAATTTTTACACCCATTGTGTCAATGATCTCTTTCTTCTAAAGAGTAAAAGCACATTCTCATGAGTATTGCAGAGCTGCCCTCGAAGCAGGAACATTATGTGAAGTATGGGATGGAAGAAAGAGCACCTCCCTTTGAAGACTTAAGGGTGAATCGTGTGCCTTTCTCAGCTCACTTGTCTGAAGCAGCACAGTGGGAGAGGATTAATAAAACCTAGCTCCTCCAAACTTTCTCTTTGAAATTCTAAGCTGCTTACTGTAAGAACCTTAGGAGTAGTCTTGCTCTCCTTGATCTTCTGTACTCTGCCCCCAGATGCACATGCTCGAATAACAGTTAAGCAAAACTTTGGCCATAAAAATACCTCAAACTTGCAACTAGCTTGACTTTTCTCCCTTAGAACTCTCTCAATAGGGACACAGAGTTCAGATTAGTAGTTGCTTACAGTCTGCTTTCTTCTATAGCTTCAGGTGATTGCTATAGCATACTGAAGTTGAAGAGGATGTCTCCAAGTCATAGAGTAGGACAGCTCTGACTGAAACAGAAAAAGCAGACCAAGGGTTACAAGTAGAAGATTAGGTTCCCTTTGTACACCTGACACTGGATAGAAATAATGAGAGAACAAATTTCTACTGTTGACACAAGCTGACATTCCCTGCTCACAATTACTGTAATAATGTAATTACTTTAGACATACAGGGCAGCATAAACGACAGCTGTGGTAGTACTATGAGTTTGGCTTTGGTTTTTGTTTTGGTTTGGTTTTCTGTGGGTGTTTGTTTGGTTTTGTTTTTGATTTTTTTGGTTTTGTTTCTTTAATAGAAGCTCTTAAACCACGTTATATTCCTGCTTTCAGTAATGTAAGAGTGTATCTGGCTAGTTTTTCTGGATTTACTGGTTCCAGACTCCAATCTGTATTTTTTCACAGAACGTGTCTGCATGAATAAATTTGTAGGGAGACTTTGGCTCAAATTCTCTGATCCCCGTATGTTGAATTTTGTTCCTACTTCATGAAAAGAAGTAGCACACACCTGAAATGTTGCTCCAGCATGTTGACTTCACAAACAAGGCAAAATGCCCTCCATTGTTTCAACGTAAAATGTTGGCTCACTGTAGACAGAGACCCAAATTAACTGTTTTAAATTAAATTCACATAATCCATCTGCTCCATCTCCTTCCATATTCTTTTATGACCCTGCTTTATTCTGCTGACTGAAAGCTGAAGCTGGTGCTAGAGGTCCCAGTCTCCTAGAGAAGAAAGAGGTCTTCATTATTCTCAGTATTTTGCACCTCAGAGTTCTGTGTGTTTTTTGCTCTGTACGTCTTTTCACTTTTACAGCATGCTGTGTGATTGCTTTCCAAGGAGCTTCATATATTAATCACTGTCAACTAGTACAGAAAATCAGGTCATCTATTCTGTCTAGATATATTGGATACACCATAGGTTTCTTCTTATTGCACCTCCACAAGCTGCTTTTATTATGAAGTCCCAAAAAACTTGGGAAACTTTTGCTAAAGGATGGTCAAGGAAAGTTGGTTTGATAACTGTTTCTCATCCCACAGTTCTTTGAAAGCTAAGAGAGTAAAAATGTTAGGAAATTCTTCATTTTAATCATGTAACAATAGTTTGTTCTGCATGGCTGTCCGCCCATATGAATTTGGTGTGCAGAACTCTTGCTCATCTCTTATAGAAATTTTAGTAGGCACATTCGTTCCAGTCAATTGATAAATATTTCAACAGATGAACGTCAACACTTTAGTATAAACATAGGAAAATTAATTGAAACCTCCCAGGTGGTACAATGCAGGTGACAGATGCAAAAGTGACATTGAATAGGAAGGAGATAAAGAAGACAAATAAGGCATTTTACACTGCATGATTTTGTTTTCAGTTTTGATTGCATGTTTCCTAAAAATCCAATAAGCTAATTATATATTCATGTAATTCAATACAGTTACTTTAATTAGATCAGCAAAAAAAGTAAATCAGTCAGTGTAGCCAAAGGATCCATTATTCAAAAATCTATATTCAACTTATGTTATTTTTCAGGTTCAGATTGGATCTCAAATCCATTTTCAGCCAACACCACTTGCAAGAATTTTGATTTCTGCAGTACAAAAGTTCTCCAGGTGTAATAATCACTCTTCTTAGCATTAGAACATAATCCTGGCTACACTTGTCATTAGTGAGCATATCATACATCATATAAACCTCTGATGTCTCTTTCTTATTATATGAAACTCTTTGAGATACATATACTTCATTCTGAAAAGTCTGTTTAACTTGAGGATGCTGGATAGCTGTAATATTCTATGACATCTCTTAAACTAATAGATCTCTTCTGTGACTATTACCTTTGCCAGTTCATTTCCATTTCCATCTGCTAGAGTTACAAGACAATATCAGACTCCAAAATAATTTGGTTTTACAGTGCAGTGTAAAAATTGTGGTCTGTTTTTTGAGCACTTTTTGGAATGGGTTTTTGTTGACATTGTGGTTTAGGGGCTTTTTAGTACAAATGCTCTGAATAAAGAAGTAAGTATTTGAAACTGTTTTACTGGAGCAGACCATTTAAGATGCTGAGAAGATGGTTGCCTCCTCTCTTGAGCAGTTTTTGTGGTTACTGCATATGTTTCTCTGAGGATATTTTTTCAGCTCATGGTCTTGTCATGTGCCTGTTGTTTCAGGATGGCTTCTTAGATTTTAATTTTTTTTTTAATTAGAATGGTTGTTCTGTCAAAAGCTATGACTTTTGCATGTGCTCTTCTCTTAGGTCAGCCAAGTATTATCTTTTACTAAACCTTTTCCTATTACACTTAGGAAAGAACAGTCCATTACCCTTTATGAGATGTAAATGTTGGAATCCTTCAATGACACCCAGATCCATTTTGATTTAGTATATGCATTTCATTAAAACTAGCATTGCAGCTCAGAAGATCTTTCTAATAAACTACATTACTTTAAGATTGCATGATTTAATGATTATCTTTTTTCTGTGTCAGTAACTGGCATATATCAAAGTGACAAAATAAAGGATTAAAAAAGGCATTAAAAGGATAAAGTACTAAAAACAACCTCAATATTTTGAAGACTATGGCACATGCTGTATAAAATCAAGAATGCTGCAGTTCATGAAAAGCAAGGGAGCCTTTAAATTATGAGGAAAAAGGAGAAATGGTATGATTGTGAACACTTTTCCTTTTGACACATGGAATTAAAAGAACAGCAATGCCACTGAGTTTTAGCTCTAAGCTCCAGGTATAACTTGTAGCTGCCTATTTCCCACCCCTACCTCTCTACACATCCACACAATGTTCACTGTGCAAGTCCCTTTTTCATTTCCAGTACCGAAGCCCATAAGTGATTAATTTATTTTCACTACCTAGAATCTGGTAAAGAAATTAGACAGGAGTAAAATGTTTCCAGTCTTGCTTCATTTATGGGTTTTTTCCCTCCCCACTGAATTTGCTAGAGGCTGCATGTGAAAATTATCATCCTGTTGCTTTAGAGTTACAGGAGAGCCCCAATGGAGAGGACTTCAGATTCTTTAGTCACTCATTTATCAAAGATATTTCATCTGTCTGTCACCTTGGTGCTTTTTCACATGCCTCTAGAATTTCTCACATCACTGAAGATGAAAATATCTCTAAGAGTACAATCTCTAATCTCTACCTCTGGTGAATGTTTGACCTCCCTTTCTGCCAAAATGCAGCTCTAGGTATAAGGTGCAGCAGGATTACTATGACTCCTAAGAAGTTTATTTTGGGTGAATAACATTTCAGAATGTATTCCTGCCAAAGGGTTATCTATGAATTCTGACTAACATCCACTCCATATATCATTTGAGTCTGCTATACTCTTCAACTATTGTAGCTTGACTTCAGTTTCCAATTTTACTGGCTCCTGGGACTTTTTTATCTATTTTTTTCCTCTCACAAGGTGTTTGTTCCTTTGTGTCAATCAAAACAATTGTCCTCCCACTAATGTTTATATTAGATAGCTTTTACCATCTTCTTATTTCTTTTATTTATTCAGAAAATTACTTTTATTCTCATTACTTACTTAGTAATAGCTGTGTTTAGTGTAGAAAATCTTGGGAGACTAGCGGTTTTTTGAGTTGTAGTTTGAAAGTTCAACCATATAAGAGATAAAGGTTAGAAGAACTACCTATATTTGTATTACATTATAGTTTTCCTCTCTATAGTAAAAGTAGAGTAAATAAAATCTGAGTAGCTCCACTTTCTACAACAAATATATTTCAAAAAGCTAAGACATTCTCAGGATAGTACAGTATAACATTTGTAATAAAAGGACTAAAATAGGTTTCTATGATCTCACCCAAAATATTATGTTCCAGGAACAATTTTTTCAGCTTTACCTCCTGAATGGAAGATGTTCTGTTTATATCATGATGACATTCATACTGGTAGCACAAGGAGCACAGAGATCAGTTTCGTAATTTAGATCAGAATGCAAGTTTGTTCACATAAGTGTATTGAAAACACCAGCGGGGAAATCAGTATCCTTTTTTTTTTCTCATGCTGACAGAAAATCAAATGGTGTAGGGCAATTTTTACGCCAACAAGGCAGTTGAAAACAAACACTGATTGACTGGCCTACCATTTCTGCTTGGAACCTCTTCCAAAAAAAATCTCAAGAAAGCTTTGGGAAAATATTAGAGTATTATATCAAACAAATGCTACAGATTTTAAAATCCCCAAAAATCCAACACCCACTAAAAGTTAGTTGGAAAGCTATTGTAATGTGTAAACAAGAACAGGATAAAACCCAGACTGATTTTCCCAGACTTGGTTTTCCACATTTTTTGAAAATATTTTTTTCAGTATGTAAAGAACTTTTACTGAACTCAAGACATTTAAATCCGGAAGCAAAAAAACTCAACATTATTTTGATTGTGATAAATTACGCAATCCAGATTTATAGCAACCTATCTGTTTAGAAGTGCATGTCAACAACCTAGCAAATTGTCCTCTATTAAAGTGAAAATGTGGTCATCTTATCTCCCAAACCCAGTTCATATTCTGCTATACATTCCTCTGAAAGAATGTTTAACATTTTCCTAACATTTTTCTAAGTGGTAAGTCAGTTTTTTTTTTTCTTATCCTGGTAAAACAGCCATAGCTCAGATTCAGGGCACATATAACTTAAGCACGGCAAGAATGAGCTGTTTGGGCTAGATGTTCTGATGGATGTAGACTTCTGGAAATACTTCTGGTTTGATTTTGTTTTCTTGTGCTTTTTGTTTGTTTGTTTNTTTTTTTTTTTTTTTCTTATCCTGGTAAAACAGCCATAGCTCAGATTCAGGGCACATATAACTTAAGCACGGCAAGAATGAGCTGTTTGGGCTAGATGTTCTGATGGATGTAGACTTCTGGAAATACTTCTGGTTTGATTTTGTTTTCTTGTGCTTTTTGTTTGTTTGTTTGTTTGTTTTGTTTTGGGGTTTGTTTTTGGTTTTGGTTTTGTTTTTATTTAACTATGCTATTTACAATCACAACGTTGTTCCTATATTGTGCTAGGTGCTATAGACAAATATCTCTAGCTCAGGGTAGATCACCTGGCAACCTAGACCTTAGCAATCTTTCTCCTGCACAGAGTTCCACTAAAGACTGTTGGTAAAGCATATTTCCTGGTGTCATACATTGTAAACTTTAACCCTTACATTTTCTTCTTACAAAGTCTTGATTCTTCCATTCTTTCTCAGTCCTCTTGGGCATAGGTTCCTGCCTACCACATGTATGTTGTGGCTTAATGTTCAATTAATTGTGGGGCTTTATTCACATTCCTGTATGCAAATTATTGCAACTAACATTCCAGTCAGAGGGACTTTCTATTTCTTTCCGTGATTTCATGTAATTTTCAACTTTTGGAGTTATAATCCAAGCTTCTTTTTGATTTTTGAATCTTCACATTGATTGTCATTTCGTTAGGCTTCTTCTAAATCTAGACACAGTTTATATCTGAATATCTTTTGTCTGGATTAGTCACTGGCACCTGTTAAAAAAATTGGTTTTCTCTGTCCCTAACTGAATATAATGACATTGTTTGACGACTCTTGGAACTGGGAAGTGCCAACAGTGGAAGAGACCTTTTACTGACAAATACCATGGTGGTGGTAAACTACAGGAGAAGACAGGGACTCCTTGGGTTCTATTAACTGGCTTCTGAGCAGAATCTAGCTATGTCTCAAAGGCAACAGATCCTATTTCCTTTGGGATTTGTAACCTAGAAAGAGCTACTGCACTTAATACTCATATCTCAAGTTACTACAGATTCTAGTGTTAGATGCCTGTTCAGCCTTTCCATTTCGTGCCTTTGGCAATTGCACCATAGGATCCTCTTAAAAGTGAACAGGTGCAATATAAACAGTTATGGCTCTTGAAAGTGCACTATACAGAACAGCTTTAGCAAAGAGATAGGAATAATAAGAAATCCTAGTCTTCATAATACTGAAATCAAGTGCATCTTAAACACGAGTGGCTTTCCAGTCCTGATCTGTAAGGGTGTAGCGTAATTGCATCCTCTTAATGCCATCTCAGAACCTGGGATAAGGCACTTTCTAAAATGGGAAAAATAAGAAAATAGTTGGAACAGTGACAGCCGTAGAATAAAAACTCATTCTGCACTACTTTTTAAAACAGAGCCACTGGAAATGTGGCCAAATGGTAATTAATTACTTTATGAACAAAGCTTTACTTAAATCTTAGTTTAGCATGAAGCTACCCCTAAACCAGTCATACTTAGTCTAGTTAATCTTGCAGTCCTTAGATGTTATTTAGAGGTGTTGAATAAATATTTGGAGGCACTGAATACTACTGTAGAAGAAACCAGCTCAGCAGGACATAATGCAGGTTCATACTTGCTTTGGAACTAGATGATCTAAAGGGCTGCTTCCACACCAAAACATTTTATGTTTCTATGATTCATCTCTAAATATAATGTTGATCACAGAATAGTATTTCCTAATCTGGAAAATCTAAATTCTTCTATCATAGAAACATAGAAACACAGAATATGCTGAGTTGGAAGGGATTCACAAGGATCATTGAGTCCAACTCCTGGCCCCACACAGGACATCCCAAGAGTCACACCATGTGCCCAAGTGTTGTCCAAACACTTGAACTCTGTCAGGCTAATGCTGTGACCCCTTCCCTGGGGAGCCTGTTCCAATGCCCAACCACCCTTCATCCTCTGAGTAAAGAACCTTCTCCTAGTACCCAACCTAAATCTCCCCTGACTCAGTTTCATGCTCCTTCCCGAAGTCCTGTGCCTAATCACAAGAGTGAAGGAAGAGATGGGTGCCTGCCCCGTGCTTTCCCTAGTGAGGACGTTGAAGGTCCCAATGAGGTCTCCCCTCACTCTCCTCTTCTTCAGGCTGAACAGGCAAAGTGTCCTCAGACACTCCTCATTTGGCTTCCCCTCCAGGCCCTTCACCATACTCATGGCCCTCCTTTGGACACTCTCTGATAGTTTAGTGTCTTTCTTACATTGTGGTACTCAAACTGCCCTCAGCACTCGAGGTGAGGTCGTCCCAGCTCAGAGCAGAGCGGGACAATCCCCTCCCTTGCCTGGCTGTGATGCTGTGCCTGATGCCCCCCAAGGACAGGGTTGGCCCTCCTGGCTGCCAGGGCACTGCTGGCTCATGGTCAACTTGCCATTGACCAGATCCCCTGGGTCCCCTTCCGTGACACTGCTCTCCAGCCTCTCATTGCCCAGTCTATACACACAACAAAGGCTGACCCATTGCAGGTGCAGAATCTGACACTTTCCCTTGTTAACCTTCACAGGGCTGGAGATTGCCCATCTCTCTAATTTGTCCATGAAAACTTGAATCTTACTTTTAATCACTCTGGCTCACAGCTTCCTTTTACTTTCAAAAGCAGTTCAGCTTTAGAAGATATTAAATATAATCTTTTTTTTACCAGACATCTCTAGAAAATTTTTATATTTGTCTTCTTTTATTTATAGGATTTCCATTAAAACAAAACCCCAAACATCTGATATTTGATATCTACCAAGACTTTCAACATATTTCTCCAATATTTTTAATTAAAATATTCATAACATCTCTAAAAAGGTAAATGTAGTAATACATTCCCTGATAAAGATTAAGAAAGAAACTAAAAATAAATTTAGAGTAAGTAAAAAATAATCTTAAATAAATAAATAAATACCATACCATGTTTCTTTACAGATTAGACTTTTACTCTTTTAACACTGAAGAAATACCCTAAGTCATCCTTCTTACAGGCTGATATGGCTGAAACTTGCTATTAATTTAATTTTACTCCAGCGTGATGAGTCACAGACTAATTTAGTGAATCTTGGGCTGTATTTAGATCTCTGTCAAAATCCAAGTGGACAAACATCCATCATTCCAAGATGAAGTTAAAGAAAAACAGAAATATTTTTGAGGGTTCAATGTAGAAAGGTTTTACTCACTTGCCTTCATACTGAGAATAAGCAGAGACAAGTCTGATTATTTCTGCTGCACACAGAATATGAATGAACCAGAAAATCCCTATCAAATTTAAGAAGTAATCTTTGCAAAATCTCTGAGGAATAAGAGACTTCATTTAAGATACTGTCCAGTTAATATTTTTAATGCATTCATGAATAACATAGTAGATTTTTTTTTTTAACAGAAGTCTAGTTAACTGAAATGTGTAATACTCAGAACCAGGCTGAGAAATCAGTGCATT
The DNA here is from genome assembly GCA_013398075.1 of Notiomystis cincta. Taxonomy (NCBI): domain Eukaryota; kingdom Metazoa; phylum Chordata; class Aves; order Passeriformes; family Notiomystidae; genus Notiomystis; species Notiomystis cincta. Next base: position 53,443 of record VZRX01019441.1, on the reverse strand, counting down.
ACTAGACCAGAATAAGTCATATATACATCCAAGCATTTAATAAGCTGATAAAGTACATTGAGATATTGTCATACCTAACCATTAACTTTCTAGTACCTATGATCAAAGGCCCTGTTAAAATTTCCTGTGGGTATTTCACCTTATTTAATCTTGCACATTGTTACAGACTGACAAATCCCATTCTGGCCTACTCTCAAATTCAATTCTAAACCTTTCCATCTTATCATTCACATCAAACGTTCATACAGAATGAGGCTGAAGAACTCTCAGCCACCCTGATCAACACCTGCCTTATATATTCAGGTTAGATTTATCATGATGCTTTCTTGGAGGACTCTTAACACGTACTGGCAACACTGGATAATAACACTGTCATGCACTCATCATTCAGACTAGCATAAATCAAATAAAAAGTAGTGTTTTGTCTACTTAAAATAGTACAGCTAGATTAAATGATTGTTATTGAGTCATGTGCTACCTATATAAAGGCTTTCTTCAGAAGATTAATTTCCAGAAATCCCAATTGCAATGCACATGTAAAGATTTCAGTGATTCAAAACAAATATAATTAGTACTGTTTCATTACAGAATGTGTCAGAAAATTTTCCAAGGAATGTTTTGAATTTTTTACTTTCATTTTTAACACATGTAATTCATAAATGTGCCAAAACCCCCCACATCTTCATGACCAGAAGACTTTCCTGGTATTTCACTTATTTGTTTTCAGAGACAACCTTACATCCGATATTACATCAAGACACACAAACATCACGTCAGACAACTTTTAAATTAATGTTTTCAATTCATGCAGTTTTTACCACTTTTAATAGTCAAGTCACAAAGAAGGAAAGCTTTGCATTCTGACTGTACCTTGGTCACTCTATTCAGGTAATTTCCATATATAAAGTCCAGAGAAGATGCCAAGTATCCTTTGGCATGATATTTTCCAGAAAACATTTATAGATCCACTAGGTAATACAAGGTATTTATAGAAAACAGTATGAGATATGCTCAAAAACAAGAGAAAGATGGTAAGAGGATAGCAACTTAACAGAAGAGAAAAACTTCCAGACCGTCATTTGCATTTCCAGCTCTTCTTTAAATACCTTAGTGGAGAATAAAATTACAGAAAACATCATGTGAAAGAAGTAGCCAGCTCTTTCAAAAAGTAGAGGTAATGAGAAAAAAAATAATTGTAATGACAAAATAGCTCACCTGTGTTTATCTAACATTTCTCAGTGGGATCACATTAAAAGGGTACTTTTAATAGATTAAAATATTTTAAATATCAGTAATAAGAGATGGATTTTGCTCCTAGAGCATGTTATTGTGGTATAGAACCTGAATTTTTGTGGATGGCATTCCTGATTATTAATCCACAATACTGAGTAATATCTAATTATTTTAAAACCTTTGCCTGTGATAGCCTAACCTCTTTGGAATGGTTTTCCTGGAGTCACCTTTTCCATAGATCTTTCAGCATTTCCCTGGGAATGAGTTTATTAGCTAGTAACATTTTTTGGGTTTATACTTGCAGTAACGATCAGTCTTTCCTGTCTAAACTAAGGCTTTAAAATTTAGAAAGAATTCTTCTATGATTTTGGGGGACAAGTGTAATAAAAAAAAAAATCAGCTCTTCTAGCCCTAGTGTCTTTGATTTAATTCTACAAATAGAAGAATGATTTCTGGTGAATAATACTCAAACTACACGTAATGTGCCAGTGAAGTTCCAGGGTTCTAACTTAGACAAATGGAGAGCAAATCCACAGATAAATAAATTCTATCATCTACAAAACATGGACTGTACTTTAGTCATGAGTAATTCCACTGAAGTAATCGGGGAGTTGCTTCTGGAAAATCATTATCTGACATGCACGTCAAAGATTAATTTTGGAAAAGAGCATTAACTAACAGTCTGTTCTGCTATCCAACAGTCCGTGATATCTCCACAGTGTCTCAGCTTTAGTATCTCTTTTCTGAGTGAGAATACAATCCTGATTTAATTCAGTGGGTTTACATTACATAACACAAATGTACAAGTATTTTAAGGAGTGTCACGGTTTGGACAGGTATTTACCAAGAAAGGCGGGAGCCTCCCTTGGAATGAGAAATGTGAACCCCCCTTCCCTCCGAATTAGTAATATTTTGAAATTAAGAGGCTCTTGGGCAAAAGATAGGGAATAGGAATAACAGATCTTTACTAAGTATTTATATGAGGTAGAACAGACAACAACTGTACCGGTGACACCAAACCAGACCCAGAGAACCCACTGGCAGCTGCTCTCAGGTGTCAGGCACCTTCCCCTCGGTGCAGTTCCGGTCCCGGCCGGCAGGGGCGCTGTGGCTCCGCTGGGCAGGGCAGGTGCGATGGTTCCCCCGCGGCTGCAGGGGGCGCTGTGGGGCAGCTCGGGGAGCAGACGGCAATGGCGGCTCGACCGCAGCGATCCCGGGGTGGTGGCTGAGATGTGCTGGAAACCCCGCGGCTCTCTGGAAACCCGGGACACCTCAGCGAGCGGGGTGGGGGTGCGAGGCTGGTGCAGCTGGAACTCAGAGCGGTGCCGAAGAAACGGTGGGGTCGCGGTGGCTGCGGCAGTGGCCGAGGCGGCAGCGGCCAAGCAGTCCGGCTGGAACTGGGAGAAAGGTGGGCTCAGGATCTCGGGATCCCAGGTGGAAAGAGTTCCCCTCTCAGCGAGATATTAACGGGACATGAACCTCTGCGGCTGCGGTGATGAGCGAGCTCCTCTCCCCCAGTCACAGCCACACGTCCCCCTCCCAAAGCGGAGAGCAGCAGCAGCAGGGCCAGGGCGGGGCTCCGTAAGGCCGAGCCGGCGAGCGGGACCGGGCTGTGTCCCAGCCCCCACCAGCTCCACCCCTCGCGGTGTCTCTGTCCCTCCCTGGGGAACCCCCAGACAGGGAGGGGCCGCACCCACATGTCCATTGTCCTCCTTAAGTACTGTAATTAGCATTTCTAAAGAGGAAAATATTTCTCTAAAAAACATCGACAAGGAGTTATAGAGTTTGAGTGTTTGAAAGCTTATTTTGAAAGCTTCTAGCATTTATCTGATTCAAACTCTCAGCATACCCATCCAATAACAGAAGTTTGAAGAAACCATATGGCCTAGCAGTGTCTTCAGCCTGGTATCTCCAGTTTCTCTACTATTGCCCAGCTGGTTTAAGAGTTGAAATTGTGGCCATCAAGACAGTTGCCAGATCAAAGTCAAAGCCTTGGGAACACAGTCTAAAGACATAACGAAAAGCAAGTGGTAATAAAATTTACGTATACGAGGTCTCAGTAAGGCAACCTACTAACCAAAATAATAAACTAGTCCCTCAGCTCACTGGCTTGTGGAAATGCTCCAAGGCAGCTGCAGGCTTGCCAAAGCCTCACAGTTTTTCTGCAACAAGTTCAGATTAACATGAATGCCTTAACATTCCCTGGTTTCCCTGACTTACTCCTACTAGCCAGTCCTTTAGCCAATGCATTTATACAGTAAATTCAGATAGCTTTTGACAAGGTCTCCTCTGAAAGAAAAGGGTTGACTCTTTCCTATTTATTCTCCCACTGACATCTACTATATTGAAAAACAGCTTTAGTTTGAGTCCGTGTTTTTTCTGTCTGTGATAGGAGCTCCTATCGAAAGCTCGATCTTTTGTCTGTATTATTTTCTTATACCTTTTGGTTTCAGAATATGTAGCAGAGCAAGCAGATGTTTCAGAAATAAATGTCACGTGAAAACAAGTGTTCAAAACCACAAAGAAAAAAGTGAAAAGTTCCTAATGATTTTTGATTAACGACTTGAATTTTCCATCTGCATAAACAACTCCTACTTTCAAGACTGTGAGCTAATACACCCTTGTGGATGTTTGGCATTACAAATCCTAAAAGAATACAAGGATTTTTTAATTTTTTTTTTAACTTGAATAAAAGTGAAACCCCAGTTTTGTACAGAGTCTGGATGCAGAAGCACAGGTCTTGGCAGTGAAGAGCTACAGGGCAGGCCTCTGTAAGGAGAGGCTAGGACTGCCCTGTGCTGGACACAGCTAATTCCAGACACTTCTGCAGCCCCACTGCAGGACATGACTGAGCCCATCAGGTCCAGGTGTGGCACCTTGGGGACAACATGTGTTAGAAAGGACAGAAAATGCCACATGGTGAGAGGACGAGAGATCATAGGGAAATAGGAAAATAGGGAGATAACACTCTACAAAGCCCAAGGTCAGAGAAGTAGGAGGGACTCCAAAGGCAAAGCAAATATTGCTTTCTCATGTTTGGGAAGGACTCCATGATGGGTCTAGTGAACACTTCCTCAGAGAACTGTGGTCTCTGGAAGGACAGACATGGGAGCAGGAAAAGAGGCTTAGGAGTAGGAGAAAGAAGCTGTTATGAAATGACTGCAGCCCCCTGTGCTTTTCCAGGGCCTGAATGGGCAACGGAGGTAAGAAGAGAGGTTGAGAGTGAAGGCATGAACAAAAACCTGAGAGATAGGGAACAAAGACATTTTGTTTATTATCTTTGATTCTTACCATCCCCAAACTTTCTTATTTGGCATTAAATTTGTTTTCCCCAAGTTAAATCTCCTTTGCCTCTGACTAATTAAGAAGCCATCACTCTGATTTTATCTTGACCCAGAGGCTTTTCCATCATACTTTCTTCTCCTCTCCTGTTGAGGAGGGAAGGTGAGTGACCAGATGGGAGTTCGATCTTTAATCAAAGTTAACCCAGTAAGCGCCTTTACTAAGGTCCATTTTAGGAAACAGGAAACTAAGTAACTTTTTCTAAATTTTCATCCACAAGATACATGTTCTAGACTCATCTTGCTAGAAAACTTTGCCCAAACAAATTTTTCCTTCTTTTTGTCAAGCAACAGATTAAACAACCATTACCAGTTCTGTCCCGTAAGTACAAGAAATCTGATAGCATCATTTTTGTCTGAGTCTAAGATAAATGGATTATTTTAGTTTCACTCAGTCTAAAATGTATAAGCAAAGTTCCTTTGAACTATATGGGGGTGGTTTTCCCAATATTGCCTAAAGATACTTTAGAAGAAAAAGTGTTTGAAGTTCCATGGGATTGGATCCAGAGGGTGCTGTCTTTTAATGAGAGAATATTCTTCACCAGCCTTAATATATTACCTTACTGAATACTTATTTCTGACATTTTGCATGAGTTATGATAATGTTTTCTAGCAATTAAGAAAAAAGTCTTGTTCTCTGGATTTATTTAGCCTAAAACATACCATTACAGAAAGCATAAGTGTAAGTACAAAATACTGATTTCTATTATGCATCATGTCACATATGTTATCAAGACCAGAGACTTGCTATTTGACAGAGCTATGTCCCTGATTAGCAGCTAAATAAGCTTTTCCTTTAAAGCTCTCTAGTTTCATTTGATTATTCACTCCACACAGTTTTTACTTTCCTCGTTAAATCTATAAAATCTTTTTTAAAAAATCTCAGTTAATGTTTAAATTCACGGAGCAAGTCTACCATGGATTGCATGATGTCATTTTTACAATGTCATTTAGCAATGAAAATTATAAACAGAGAACTGGCTTTTTATAGATGTATCTCCCCCTGTTTTATTCCTTAAGGGCTTTTTTCATCTTTTGACCTGGTGTATTTTGTCAGACACTCGTATTTTCTTGGTTCTAGTTTAGAGGTGAAGAAACAAGAATCTTTTCTGACAACTGAGATATCTAGCCACTAGGATAGTATAAACACATATCTAAGGAAATAGAAACTACTACATTAAAAGTTACCATTTTAGCAGCGGCAGATTTAGATATTAACAAAGTATTTTCAATCTTCAGTAATGACTATGTGCCTTCCAGCTACAGAAAATAATGATATTGTTAAGTCTAGAAAATATATACAATTTTTTTTGCCAAATAGAATTAATTTCAGGACCACCTGGAGCCCTAATAGAGCCTAGAACAGTTCCAATCTTTAGACTGTTCTGGCCATTACAGTTGAAGAACTTAAATGAGTAATTTATATGCTTGTCAACATTTGAGAGGTAAAGATGCATGCCTGTTTTGGAAACATAACACGATTCAGAAGAAAAACAAGTTTGACAGCTTCTAGATCTCAATTCCAGCTTCAGTTTTATTAAACTAGATTTAGATTCTACATTACTTCACATTTCAATTGCCTATATCTTCCTTCATGAAGTTGCTTTATATCATATTTTTCTTTGGTTATTTTTCAATAACTATGATGAAAAAAGGTATTAGTACATATAATACTGTATCTTTATTCGTCTAATGGAGAAAGCTTTATAAAAAAATCTGTTAAAGTGCAACATTCACAGTTTTGTTAAGTTACTTAGGATAGGTCTCATTTTAGATCCATAAGCTTCAATAAAGATCATTGAAGCTGTCTAGAAATGATTAATGATGAAAGAAATCACGATGTTGGAAAGCCATACCTGAGAGAATAATCTACAAGACATACTGCCATGGGCTTGACTAGCAGGAGGTCTAAACAAATGGTGAGGCTAGCAAAGTGGTGAAAGGATATCCAAACTTATCTATGACAATGTCAGCAAGAGCTGCATCACATAGCTATTTAATCCTGAGGATACAGAGGCCCAAATTTTAAGTGTCCCATCATCTTGTGGGGTACTCAAACCAAGCTGAGTGACAAATAGTACACACAACATGAAGAAACTTAATAATAGAGAAGATGTAATGGGTCACCATACAATCTTATATCATCACCACATCACTGAATTATTTTGTTATCTGTATTTAAGTTTAATTTTCTTACATAAATCACTCACTCCTTTATGATAGCTGTTTCAAAATCTCCTTCTTTCTCGTTAAACACCCAGCCCAACTACAAATAATCAGTGGTTTATACCATTTTGTTACAACAGGGTTTTTTTTGTTTTAATAGCTATTTTGCATCTTCAGTATTACACTCTCTTTCAGCACAGGTTTACAGAGAGCACTCAGCTTCTCTCTCAGTCAATGTTTTGGTAGCTCTTTGGTCTTTGCTTAAATCCACCATTTCTTAAATCTTCACAAACTGGCTGTCTCTCTGCCTTTTGGCAACTACTGCCTCCCCCATTCAGACAGGATGGTCTGACTTGTTCAAGTGAAGTCTGATCACTGCCTTGCACAGTACTTTTGCTTATAAAATAAAAATAAAAAAGGTGCTATTTCTAGACACATGAATATCTTCTTTCCACATTTTTGCAGTTGTTTCTTTATAATAGGAAACTTAACCATCCCTCAGTATTTCAAACACAGTTCGTTTTCATGTCATACAGTTAGTCCAATTTCATATTCTTTAGGTCTCAGTAATGACAGTACTACCAAGCTATTTTCCATGGACCAACATCTACTTTTCTTGCTCTGTAACAAGGACAATTCATGGAAACTAACTGCTTGCATTTCTACTTTACAATGCTTTCAAAAAAATTACATACATCCAAGAACGTCCAGCTTCTGAAGGATTAAAACAATGCACCAGAGTATGAGTTCTGAATTCCACCTCTTGCTCCAAGCCTTTTGGAGGGGGAATCAAAACACACCCTAAAATGCTATCAAGCCATTGCCTCATGTCTTAGGAAGGCAAGACTTATAGATCACTTTTCTTAAATTAGCTAGAATGTTAATACTGTTTTCTCATCCATACTAAAAATACTTTGCCAATGGTAGTCTATAATCCTCTTCACTTTTTCTGTAACAAAAGGGAAATATTATATCAGATAAGGCTCTGTGAAAATACTTAGTCTGGTTTGATGGTCTAATTTCCAGATTTAACCAATATCTTTTCCTAGTGATCACTGAATCATGTACATAAACCAGCTTGGGCCAGCAATAACTTAGTTATCTTTATAGTTCATTACATTATGAAATACAGACACATCCAGTCTCTACATTTAAATCCATATTCCCTTTAAATCAGGTCTAAATTAGAGAAACTATATATTTAACACAACTGACAAATTTCAAAGGTTTTACCAAAATATCAGCTTCTTTCACTTTTCCGTGATCTTTCTATTGTGGTATCAGTCAACTTCTAATTTCTATGTGCTTTTAAACACTACACTGACAAAAAGCTGTGTGGTTTTGGTCTTAATTCCTCATATTCCTTCAGTGATTTTGATTTGTTATGTTCCTATATCCTTTCATAATACTTTAATACAATACTTAAAAAAAGCCCAAACCAGCAAAAATCCCCAAAACAATGTTAAATAAATGCAGTCAACATACAACAACTATGTAATGTTTTTAACATTTTAATAAAAGGATTGAACAGCCAAATATGGGGACACTCATCTAATTGCCCTTCCACCTTTCCACCTTACTTTGTAAAGAGAAAAGACAACAGAAACTATAAAGTTACATTAGACTTGAGATTGCTCTTGTTTCTAGAGGTCAGTCAAGTGGGAAGAATTAAAAAAATAAAAATAAAGTGGCTATCTCCAGCATGATGAAAAAAAAATATTCTCAAAATTCAGTCCTTCCTATCTGACTCCCCCTGATAAGGCAACACCGAAATTAAATTTAATTAAGACCTAGAATGTATACAGTGATGCTACTATTACTGAATAAATAGACTCCAATTCTTATAGTCCCAGAGGAAAAAGCAAAAAATATAGTGGCACCTTCATTGCTTTCTTACAATCAGCTTTCAAAATATAAAATTTAATGTTTGAATTCCTTATAGTGATTAACACATTCACACTGATTTTCTGCTTCTTCCCTGCAGATACATTGCAGCAATGAGTCTGTTATTGTTCATTCGACTAACTACACATCCAGCTATTACAGATCACTTTGAAGCTTTCATAAAGTACTAGAGTGAACATTCTTTTAAAGTACTTTCAGTGCCTGCCAATTTGATAAATACATGCATTTACTGTCATAAATACAGGCAAGGTTTAGAAAATGAGAGATATTATAAAATGTGTCGCTACTTTTTTGAAAATTTTTTGACAGTTTTACTCAAGGTATATGTGTCAGAGTGTGACTAAGGTGTTTTACACAGTTAATAAAGGTTCCTAGAGAAACAATAATTATTAACCTTAAATAGTCTCAGAAAAATACGAGTCCATGCTTTTAAGAATGAGATGGAATGTTTGTTTATTTTCTGTAGAATAAAAGTTGATTATACTACTTGGATTTCCTCTGGTTTAAAAGCAGATGATATCCTCATTTGCATCTACTTTATCTCCACTTTGAACAGTCCCTTACATCAGTGTGTTTGCTTCTTTTTTTCCCAAGTCATCTTTAGTTCTTTTTCATTCCTTAGCCATACTTGCATCTTCCTGTTCAATATGCAGTACAAGGCCAATCACAATTCCTTAGTTTTGAAGGGAGAAAATTAATTCCGTGTTATACACGTGTTTTCTCAATACTGTTACTTGCTTTTACCTTTTCACTGCTTGAAGTGTTGAGGTTTTTGGTCAGATTCTTTTTGCTTCTTCACTTTTCTGGCTTTCTATTTTGTACAAAGGGAAATCTAGTTTCTACCAAGTGAAATTTGTATCTAGCATCTAGTTTCTATCGATTTGGAATTTTTTTTTTCCTGCTATGAGAGGCAGACTGATGAAGTGTAAAGCAAAAAGTTTAAAACCAATTTATGTTATAATATTATTCCACTTAAAAGACAATCTTGCAAAAAAGAAAGTAATTGTTATTTTTACAATTTACGAGTGGACCTCATTCTTTAAAAGTCAGTGACAAATTTTCATTACCCTTTGCTGGAAAGATATTTTGTTCTCTCTTGCACATTAGACTGGTCTGAGGACAGTGATTTCAAAAAGCCCTAGCAACCCAGCTGAAAGACTCAAGACCTTTTGTTGCATTTCTCAGCTGAAAATTCTGGGTGTTCTGCATGAAAAGTAAATTCTTTATGGGTGGTACAAGTCCTCTATTATTGGCAAATAAGCGACATCTCCTTGGCTCCTAGTACTCTACTGAGAAAGTAGTTTCTAATTTTTTTCTTTTTATTTTCATATTTCCATAAAAAATTACAAATTTTCTTCACTTCCTTAACCATATTTACATGACAAAAGGTCCTTTATGTTCTACTGGGTAAGTTGTGAAATTTCATGACTGTTCAAACATGTAGTTAATTACAGATAACAATTATTTAAAAGGAGTTTTCCTATTTTACAGCTCAAACAATTCCTTGATACATATTTTATTTACATGTACTGCCTGCAAATAAGAAATAAACATATTGTTTAAATAAATAAATAAGATCAAGCCTACATCTAAAATTTACAAAAGCCTAGTAATTGTAGTGTCACGGCATCAGTTTGCTCCATAGCCCACACGAGGTGTGTTGATGTCAGTGCATGAAGTGAACAGATTATAAGAAAGATTTCCTACTGTTTGGAGAGTCCTGAAAATATCCCTGCCTGGTAGGAAATGTGAGGGACAAAGTGTTCCTCTTCAGAACAACTTGTCTTGATTTAGTGTTTTAAAGTGTGAGCTTTAATTAAAAGAAAAAAATCTTCAATGACTAATTGCTATTGACACCTAAATATATTCTTACTTAGTAAATAACTGACTAAAACTAAGTTTTGAAAAACACCTATTTCTTACAGCATTCCAAGGCATTGAATGCATGTCCCAGCAGGAGCTGATGTTTTAATCATATAAAGCTGTACCTCCTATAAAGAAGAGTAATGTCAGGAAGCATTGTAGGAAAAATAATTTATCAAGACTTGAAGCGCGCTGTATCAATAGATTCAGATAAATCTGATTTCCACTTAGGTTTTAAAGGCAGGATTTACTTTTTTTCAGATCAACCGAGTCTCTCTTATTCACTTTTTTTAGCCAGACAAAATTAGAACCAAACCTTTAATGACACTGTGATGCTATTTCCATTACTGTGTTCAGGTAATACAGAATACAGTTCCACCCAAGATTTGCAAATAAAGTGCAAGTGTATTTACTTATTTATTTTACATTTATATATAAGTATATAATATTTATAACTGTCCAGTTGCAATGGAATCTTGTTTGACAATTATTTCGATTTCACTTCATCTTAGAGTAGCCAGTGGACATCTTTCTTTATAAAGAAGTTCAAACACTTAAAAATCTTAGTATGTCCACATTTACAATGAACATGCACCTAGGCAAAAATAATGCAGAGGCTGCACACTGTTCCTCTAATTTGCTCTGTATATTTGTTATCCAATACTGTCTGTTACCAGCATGGCTGTAATCTATAAACCCCACAATTATAAATTTTCCCACATTTTTAACATAGCAGTATTTTACTGACCCTTGCCTTTATGTAACACTGTTTTTCAGTTGTCTTTACAAATCTTTTCATGTGCAGTATTAAAATTCCACACAGTCAGAGAATGAAAACAGATAAGTAGTTTTCTCTTAGGAAGAAACTATTTAGGTAGCTTAAAAGCAGCACATATATTTGTGTATATATGAAACAGAAAATCTACACATGCTAATAGCCCTTTATAATAGGTATAGTTACAGAGAGAACATGAAGCATGGGAAGATGAAGAGATAGTCAGCATTATTTAAAAAATTGCAGTCCATCTGCAGTGCATTTCCTGTGCAGGCTCAACAACACAAAACAAAGGAGTGCCCCTGATGAGCACGTGTTGCTTCCTCTGCTTTAGCGTAGTGTTCAGCTTGCCTTATTCACAAGTTATCAAACAAGCTTGGTGTACTGATTGTGGCTGGGACAGGGTTAATTTTCTTCACAGTGTCTGCTATGAGGCTTGGTTTGGATTTGTTCTGAACACAGTTTTGATAATATAGAGATGGTTTTGGAATTTGTATAAGCTCAGTGAGGCTTAAACAGAGCCACGGCCTTTTCTGCTTTTCACATGGCCATGCTGGCAAGGAAGCTGAGTGTGCATGGGATGAGACACAGCCAGGACAGGTGACACAAGCTGACCAAAGGGAAATTCCATTCCATATGACATCATGCTCAGTATATAAAGTGGAAGAAGAAGAAAGAAGTGAGAGAATGTTTGGAATGATGGCATTTGTCTTCCCAGGTAATCATTATGTGTGATGGGACCCTGCCCTCCTGGAGATGGCTGAACATCTGGCTGCCCATGAGAAGCTGTGAATTCATTCTTTGTTTCACTTTGCCTATGTGCACAGCTTTCATTTTCCCGATTAAACTGTCTTTATTTGAACACATGAGTTTTCTGCCTTTTACCCTCCTAATTTTCTCCCCAGTCCTATTGCTGAGGGAGTGACCAAGCAGCTGTGTGGAGCTTGGTTGCTGACTGGGGTGAAACCACAACACTTGGGTATCTGTGAGTTGGCAACCCTGCTGCCATTTCCATCAGCCCATGACAGTCTGTGGAGGTTCATGAAGTTAAGACTAGCAGGCGATGGTAGAGCTCTCAGAAAGGCTTCCCACTAGAAAGGCAGCAGTCTTCTCCCATGCCAGTGTGGGGACCCTCCCATGGGAGATGGTCCTACAGGAACTCCTCCAGTGAGAGTCCAACCCACAAGCAACAACAGTTCTCCACAAAATGCTGCAATGTAGGTGACTCTTCCACAGAGTCCAGTCTGTCAAGAACAGTCTGCTTCAGGGTGGGACCCCCACAGAGTCACAAGTCCTACCAGGAAACCTGCTACAATGTGGGCTCCTTTCTCTATGGGTCTGCAGGCCCCTGCCAGGACCCTTCCCAGTTCTGGTGTCCCACAGGGTCACAACCTCCTCTCAGGTATCCACCTGCTCTGGTGAGGTGTCTTCCCCAGGCTGTGGGTGATCTCTGCATCCTCATGGTCTTCCACAGGATGCAGGGGAACAGCTGCTTCACCATGGTCTGCATCATGGGCTGCAGTGGAACCTCAGCTCTGGAGCATCTCCTGTCCCTCCTTCTTCACTGATGTAGGCTGTTCTTCTCACATATTCTCATTTCACTCTTCCCTGGCTGCAATTACATCTGCACAATAACTTATATTTTCTTTCTCAAATATGTTATCACAGAGGTGTTGACACCATTTCTGGTTGGCCCAGTCTTGGCCAGCAGCATGTTTGTCTAGGAGTCAGCTGGCCTTGGCTCTGCTGGCAGCTTCTCAGAAGCCACTCCTGCATCCCCTCCACTACCAAAACTGGGCCATGTAAAACCAACAGAAAGGTGCATAAGAAGAGTCATGGTATGCTGAAAAGATAAAACCTTCTTTTTCACTTAGCAGAACAGAATTAAGACACACTACTTTCTTCCATTGTCCACAGCATTTAGCTGAGACTTATCATGCAGAATTAACCTCAACAGTAATCAAATATTCTTGTCTTTCTTAAAAAAAATCTTAAAATAAACACATACATAGAGTAATTTTAATAATGCCCTGTTTTGTTAAGCACAGACTCCAGTGCTCACAGACTCACAGTCTAAGCTGTGACCTTCAAGGGAAATGGACTAAAACTGATTAATTTATACACAGACACTGATATAGCTCGTTTCTGAAATAAATATAGTGGAAAGTAAATAACAATTATATTACCTAGCAAGTTTCTCTAACTGTACCAGCTACCCGCTTCCCACATTCTGTCTCCAACCTCCTCTAGTGTTTGTTTGATCATGGCACTGTTTTCAGCATGACAGCAAACAAAGTTGACCTCTTTTCAGAAGGCAAATTGGTTGTGTTCCAACAGCAAACAATGACAGCATGGCCATTTTTATGAATGGCTTATCTTCATAGGCTTTGGGGTTTCTTTCTGTGAAAGTCTTTGTGTGCCAGCACAAAAAAAATCAAGTTACCATAAGCAATAGCTCCCTAGTTAGCTATGTTCTGATTTAAGAAACAGTGCTATGAGCCTTCTTTCTCAATAATTCTGAACAGACATGTGTTTTTAAAAATACATAGAAGAATGTAAAGAAAATTCATATGAAAGCATACAAAATTTTGGAGTGAAAGGCTACAGTTTTAAGGGAAATCATTAATTTTATGCTTAATTTTAAAGTATGATGAATCAATAATTGAGATTTTTCATGTGGTTATAACAAAGGCTTGCTTAATATAAACAATTTCGGAGGCTGTATTTTATCAGACAGTACAAGTTAAAACTGTTTAGAATGCCCATTTCCTATAAAACCACAGGTTAAAATGGGATGCCTTTTAAAAATTAATATATGTAAACAGGTTAACTTTAAACATTTGTCAATTAGTTTGTAAAACTTAATTTGCACTTTGAACACATACTGAGCTTTCTACTATTCAAAGAAAAATTTCCTTATGTTTACATTTCTGAAGCTCTCACAACTTATCAGAAGGCAAATTTAGAGTAAAATAACTTAAACCTTTAGACATCTTGGCAGTTTATAGAGTCAGCACAGATGACAGAGTAATGAGCTTTTAAGAACTTCATCTGAGGCAGGGGGAAGATTAATCATTTATCTTAGGCTTTTGAGAGTGATTCTTCACTGATATCTCTTCTGATTAAAAAAATTGCACTGTTAAAGAGTAAGAAAAAGTTTTGTGTCCTTGTTTTCTCCCTTTTTTTTTCCTTTAAGACATTGATTCATTGATTACATTTGAAAAAACTTGCTCAAGGCACCCAACAGCTCTTACATTTTCCACTCTGACATGTAAATTATATAAAAGGTGTTCTCACAGCTACTTAAGGTTGGCCCCATTTCCTATAAAATATCTCAGAATTGCTTGATTGAGAAGAAATAGGAGATGAAGCTAAAGAGATTTTGTTTACAAAGCAAAATGATGAGTTTTCCTCCAGAAGCAAGGAAGCTCCTGGGTTCACTAAGAAGTCAAGGCAAGCAGCAGCAGTGGTCCTCTACTATCAGAAAACCCTGTGACACTTGTACTACAGCAGTTCTCCAAGTCTCCCAGCCAGTTTGATGCCAAATAAACATTGCAAAGATCATTACCCTGATCTACAATCATTTAACAACAGGATTATAATGTCTGTTTTTATGATTCAGATGCCATTGACCAATAAGAAACTGGGGAAGAATAATAGATCAAAGTTTCTCAGGAAGTAAGAGAACTAATTTATGAACTATAGAAAATGGTCACAATACGCAATAGAAGAGGGAAGGTACGTTTTTCTGATATCTTAGATTTCCTTTCTTCACTATTTTCTTTAAGAAGAAACCATAGTGGAGATCATGGAACCAAAGGAGAAATGTGAGTGATATGAGAGACAAATTAGATCTAGTCAGGGCAGTTTGGAAAGCATGGCAATTGCCAGGAAAAAAGTTATGCTGGCTATAATTGTGTTTGAGTTAATTTTTTTTATATTTCTTTACAAGAAAGACCTCCTAGCTTGAGGGCAAGATTTCTGATGCTACATTTCACTTTAACTAGGCAAGATTTTATCACATGTATTAGTTTCTTATTTTCATGCCTGACAAGAAAGTTATTTATGACTCTATCATACACTGAAACTCCTCACACCATACAGAAGGAGCAAGAGAATACACTCCATACACTAACTGCTAAATAACTAACCATGAGCCATAAGGATGCAGTCACATAGCTTTATCTTCTTGCTGCAAGAAGCTTACACATTGAGAGGACTTTTTTAAAGAAGATAGCTGTAGTTAAAAGACAGGAAAAACAATAACAACAAAAATAGAAATTATTTGCATCTTATTTAAATTATGGAGTAGATTTAGTATGCAATATACCATGTTTTCCTGCTACACCCTTATACCAAGGTACAGCATGATAAGAAAGACAAACCCTCACTCTTCTTTGAATAGTAAATCTATAGAACATAACCTATCATTAATTTTTTTTCTTTCTTTTCCATAATTCTATGGAAATTAGAGTTCAAATATTAAACAAGTTGTCCTCTGGAAAAAAACAAACAAAAAAAGGAGACAGAAATTCTTGCAAGTTTAATATGCATAATATAAAACATTAATTACTTTATAAGTTGTTTAATTTTAAATATTTTTATTTTTATTTTGAATAAACAGGTGTCTCTGTTTACTGTCACTATTCTGAGAAAAGGAGACAGAAATACTGAAAGTTAAAGACTTGTACTTGGTGTACATGACAGCAAGTTAAAATACAGCATAATAGTAACAGATCTTTGTACCATGTAACTCTTGCAGTGCCCCGGTTGAGTTACAAGGAATAAAATGAATCTTGTTTTTTTGCCTAGCTGCCTTTAACACAAGTTTTCTTTATTTGGAAAAAAAGTGCATGACTCCAATCTACTTTTAGAATAAAGCTCACAATGTAACAATTGTTAATTTTGTTTTGTATTCATCAGCTCCCTTTCACTATATGTTCATCAATTGTGCAATGTCTTTCTGGCTTCAGTAGTATGGATCTTAGATGTACAAGTATGGTTTGTTGCATTGTGATACACTTTAAAAACTGCCTGAGCAGGTGTATGGTTGCTTGGGTGCCTGTGTGACCACAGCAGACAGGAACTGTAAATAGCACAGAACGGTCTGAAATACTCTGCCTGAAACCTTCTTAGAAAGCCAATACTGAAAATAAAGGAGAACAGAAAAGCCACGATAATCATGGCATGTGAGGCATCTATGTTTCTTGAAGACACATATAACAGGACTGAAAAACAGTGCTAGCAACCTTGGTTTGGAGACTAAAATAATAATGCAACAATCTGAACATGGCCTGGGGTCTCAACTTCAGACTTCATACCACAGCTTGGTAACCATATCCAAGGAGATCTTATAGTCCTTTATCTATCACAGAAATCCAATTTTTTGTTAAAAAAACAAAATTATTTTTAACCTTCTTTAAATGCAAATGAGTAACAAATGTATTTTATGTTGAGAAACTGTCATGTGGATTAAACCTTAGAGCTATTTCTTTTCCTGGTAACTATAAGCTTATCTAATTTTTTATAATATTTAATATTTTTGTGTCATTCAACTCCATCTGTTCCTATCTTGCCTCTCACAATTTACCAGGTACCTGTTTCAGAAGACAGTACATATATTCAATGACTAGCAACTAACATGTCCAGCCCAGATAAAATTTTCTCTCTCAGTAGTTTAAATTGCCAACAGAACTCTCATTTAACAAATGAAAAATGGTAATATAGAACAATCAAATACTTCATAGTTCATCAGAATTATAAATTGCTTTACCAAGGCATAAAATAAATTTCAGCCAACTGTCCATAAAATTAAGTTGTGCTTCACTTAAAAATAATCTGTAACCTGACAGGAACAGAATTCATATTATCTACTTGTTCCTGTCCGTCAGCCTAGGGCATAGAGCACAAATTCAAGTAGCATGAGATAATCAACACCAGGAAGATGTATCTGGCTGAATATCTGGTATGTTAAATCAATTTTCAGATTAAAAGAGAGGTGTTTTCTAAAGTCTTAATTAAGGCTAGAAATGTTTCTTATACATACATACATACATACATACATACATATATATACATATATGTTTGTATATGTATACCTTTTGCCTTTGGATTTCTCCCTTTTCAAATATATGAAAATGTAATTTCTTTTTACTGATGATCCATTTCCAGACTTTTCCTACTTCTCCTTTGTTGTGCTTCAAGAAGACAGAAATAACTCAGACTTTCAGGGCACCTTAAATCTGAATTACATTCTGTGGCCAAATGATCTATGGAACTCTGTTACTTAAGAAAACATAATAACTACACATTAAAAGTGCAATATTCCCAGTTCTCTTTCCATGAATGCTATTTTGAGTACACAAGGCCTTGCAGAAATATACATTGATAATAAGTATTTGCTTCTGTATTCATTAGAATAGAATTCTTATAGGTATTAGTTGGATGGAATAGTCACCACTGCTGAGGGATTGTTTAAAGTTAGCTGTTTAACTTTACTAATCTCAATCTGATATCAATGCCCTCTTCTTTCCACATATCTCCTGGAGAAACAGTTGTGATGAGCTACTTTATTTTAGCTCTCAAAACCATTTTGCTATTATTTTCATCATTTAACAAACATCCTTACTTTTCCACAGAAACTCAGGCTTTTGGGTTTCCCAATTTCACTGCATGAAACTATTTGGCAAATCAGACAAATGTTCAGTCTGAATACTCTGGTTAATCACATTAACATTTTTTGACACAAAAAAAAGCACTATGCTTAAAGGAAGCTTGAAAGAAACTCCAGTAGCTTTATTTCAGTGTTATGAAACTGGCCATCCTTTAAACCAACATACACCTGACATATATGTCATGAGGCAGTAACAGCTATATTTTAACACTTTTCTTTACTAAATAAATTAGTAATAAACACAGGGACATCAGAACAGGTACTGATTTAAATGCTAGTTAAGACAAATACTAGTGAAAACTTAAATATCACACATCATTAACAGTCACATTTTTTTTATTATATGACAAAACCAATGTCAATAGAAAGCTCTGGTAATTAATTAAGACTTGTTACTGACATATGGCCAAGTGTGAAATCAGCCATACAATCTACACATCCCCAAGCACATCTTTCATAGTATGAAGAATTCAAGGTGATAGTCTACTTTAGCACAAAGAAGATCACACTCATAATACAAAGACAAAAACCTTTTGTTGCAAACTTACTGTTTTGCTAAAGAATGTGCATATTTGTGTCTGAAGGTATTAATGAGATTTTTCACTACTAAAAACAACTCTAAGGAACACACAAACACTTCAAGAGATGTGATGAAATGACTTTGATTTATCATAAAGATAGCATCACAGCACACATGACAGTATTGATGTCCTCTCAACACTTCAGCTGCAAAATCATGTGATGTTCTGTATTTGCGTTGGCATTGTAGTAATTGACAGTATAAACCTCTGTATCTACTCAACTCACACTCTTGCCCTCCATGGCAATTTGATGCTTAATCCAGTAAAACATCCTCTCAAATATCTATTATCCTGCACTTTTTTGCTACATCAGGCATGCTCTCCTCCATCTCCAGGCATCAGCCTTCACACACAAACAGCACTGCACATCCTTTCACATTTCCAGTATCATTCACCCACCATCAAGTAACTGAACAGTCACATTTTTGCTGCTAATTTTGTTCTTGTCCAGTCTTAAAGGAATCCTCAGAAACTAGATCCAAGAGAATCTTTCCTCAGTTAAGGCAAGCGAAACACAGTAATTTCATGAAGCTTATTTTCCTTTACTCAAAGTACACACTTGGATGTTTCTAGCAGCCGCTGAAATAACTCCACTGTCCTGGAGACTAAAATGACTACTGGTTCAGGGCTGAATTCTGTTTGGTTTCTATCTTATAAGGTCAAATCTAGGGGAAAACTTCCAATTGTTGAAAGACAGAAGATTTATCATCCAACTGTGTAGGAGTGTCAGCACTGAGACACTTGGTAGTGATCATGGAAGTGATGAATCAGTGGGTAGAAGTGTGAGAAAAGTTCATAGCTTCTGCTGTCAAAGAATTTGTCATAATTTATAATCAGAGACAATTCGTATTAACCACTCATGTTTTAGGTAGCTTTAAAGTAAAATGTTAAAAAAAATCAACAATATAAACACCAAAAATCCCACATTCCCACATTCCTGCATTTTTTTTTTTAATTTTTTTTTTTAGTTTTTCAGTAGGCATTTTAGATTTGTGTATCTCCAGATGAAAACTAATAGGTGATGGTATTTCCCTGGCCTAGCACATTTACTATGTAGAATATTTAGCAGAGTTGGAATAACAGAATAGTGTTGTTATTATTAAATTGACTTCCTAGCCAGTCTTTAATCCCTTTTGTTTTTCCAGGTCACAAGATTTTGTAAATGACAGGTTATAATCCAGTATGGCCCTTGTTTTAAATTGAAATTACTAGACACTATATAAATCCTAAAATCACAATTTCATTGTGCCAATTGTATAACAGTTGTGAATCCCATGGCACAGCTGTATGATAAACATTTGTGTATTTTAAATGGCAATTTAACAGATTTTTGCAGCATCAGCTGCCCTTTTCTTCCCTCTACTTCTCAATATTTTGCTACCACTCTCCAGCACAGAATCCAAATGAAGCAGTGGCCTCTGCCTGTTGTGAATCTCACCCTACAACATATACATTACCACCAATATTCAGGCAATTACCTAGTTCTGCATAGGAAATCATGCACAATTTAATCTAATTCAGTTATTGTTTATATTGCTTGAAACCTATTCTTTAATGCATTCGAGAGAAAAACCACCATTTTTAGGAACTAATTCAGTTTTCCAGTAATGTAGCAACACACTGCTATAGAAACTCTATGGGTAAGGTTGCAAAACAGAAGTTAAATAACTAATTTCCAGAAGGCTTTACAACAGACTTATTTCTGTGGGGACATTTCTTTCTTCTGACTGAGCGTGAATTAACCTTTGAGTTGTGATGACATATAAGGAAAAAAGTACAACTATTAATCCCATAGCCCAAACTAATTAGAGTTAATATTCAGTCTGGGAAGCATCCTATTGCTATTTAACATGAAAATAAATATTTTAGCTTATTTTTGATTCTCTAGGCACATCTCAATTCTAATATATTTCAGTCAAACTCTTTTCCTATACCCTTCAGACCTATATTCTTGTGAACTAATTTCTTTGATATTTTCAATGCTAGACAAGAAATCACTGCAGTTAGTTTTAAATAAGACTGCATAAAAGAAAAGATGAATGGTTCTAGACAGCCATACTGCTTTGTAAAGTACTGAACTGTGTTATAGGTTGACATATCCTTAAAACTGCTGCTAAATCATGCAGGCTCAAAAGTCAGAACAGATTATTGAAATGTTCTTAAGTGGATTTTTGACACCATTTTCACTTGAGCTATGAGGATATACTACAGCATAAGGTGACATTCAGAAGTGATTTTTGACATGAAATACATTACTACTTGTCAGACCATGCAATGGAGATCATAGAATGTATAGACTTTTCATATATTACATGTTAGATAATGGATTCTTTGAAAGCTTTTTATGATGTAGTACATTAACCTATGAAGTAAAATATGACTATATGCATTTTTTTTAAGTTATTACATACTTCATTAATAAATTATTAAATACTTTGAACTATTGAGATGAAGACATGTAGAATTCTAATTTTCTAATAATATGGCACATAATTTCTTTGTTTTACTGATTAAATAATCTCAAAGTAGCTGAAAAGTAGTATTGTTTTTTTCATTCCATTCCTCTATTCCTAAATTTTCAGTTGACAGTCTATATTCTACTTTGTGACCTG
Source organism: Notiomystis cincta (assembly GCA_013398075.1). NCBI lineage: Eukaryota > Metazoa > Chordata > Aves > Passeriformes > Notiomystidae > Notiomystis > Notiomystis cincta. Next base: position 32,294 of record VZRX01019441.1, on the reverse strand, counting down.
TGCACACATGTTTCACAATTTACCCAAATAACTATTATATAAGCCAGCCCTGGTCCTTATCCTAACATGCAATGCCCTGAGCCACTGCACTTCAAAAAAAAATCACATTTTCCTCCCAGTGGCTGTTAGACTAAGCAGTCCATTCTTATTTCTTCAGAGTGGGTTGTAGATAGTTTTCTAACCTGGAGGGAGGAGATAGGCCATTAGACATGCCTGATCCTTTTTACCTTTGATTCTATATATCATCAGTAGCAGAAGTCTACAGAGCTTAAAATCCAAACTAAACTTCTGTTTAATCACTTAAGATACATTAACAGAACTGAGACAAATATCTACAATCATACAATCTACAAACACAAACTCTACAAGTAGGAGAAAGCTTTCTTGAGCAGCCAAACTAAATTTTTAGAGGCTTCAGAGAGTTTTGAAAAGTAATTTGCTACTAGCTACGTCTTTTCAAGACACTTCTTACTAGCACTAATTGAAATCTGAGCCACTAAAATTATTACTTTTAAGAGGTGTGGATTTTTTTTCTCCTTAGATACAGTTGTTCTAAATAGAAGAAAGTTCATTCCCTTGAGCTTCATGAGCAAGCTTGCAAACATGTTTTTTAATTAAAAATAAATATATACCTTATTTTAAAAGGCTGTTGAGTTAACATACCTAAGACTTCTGTTTCTGCTGAAGTCATACTGTAATTCATTTTGATTTACACAATGTATGTCCAATTTCTTTTCAATAATTTTGAATTAACTATCACAGCTTAATTTATTTAGCTTGTGCTGGTATGATCTCTACTCAGTAATATCTTGCCTTCAGGAAAATGTGCTTCCATGCAATATATGTAACATACATGATTTTATAAACACATTATAATTAACAAGAGAAGGACAGAGCTGTAACTGACAAAGCCCATTTTATAAGTGATCATAAATATAGGTAAAAATCTTGATTTGGTATTTATTGCCCATATAGTGCAGTTGAGGATACTTACTTAACAGCAAAAGATAATGGAACTCATCACCTTTAATCTTAGAAGAAATTTAGTTTATGATAATGAAATGCTAATAACAACTCAATGACTTCAAACACATGATAGAACCAAGAAAGTCTATTTAAATCCTTTTTTGACAGAGATTTTTTTGATGCTAAACATCCATTAAACACCAATAGGATTAGAGCATTTTACACTTTGCAACTCCTTTGATAATCCCTACCACTCTCACAGTACTTAACTTGTGATGTACTACAGGCAGTGTAAATTTAAGATTTTATTCTTTCAAATGGTGAGTTAATGGGAATTGAATGGGCAAATATACTTCAAAGGACAATTTTAGTTTACTTCACTCCTCAGAATAAAATAGAGGTATTTCACACAGAGGATGAATTAATACTAAGCACAGTGTGTGAAGGGTCTTCGCTGAAGAATTTTGAAGAGGAATTTCCAGAGGAGAATCATGATTTATTGAGTCACTACCCAAGTACTTCCTTTGTATTCAAGTATTCCAGATACCTTCCAAGCAAATAGCATGACCCTTAATGTTATTGTAGAAGGATACACATCTTCTGCCAGTCCAGAGATAACCTTTCAAATCATCTGCTGTGAGAGTACACAGGGGAAAGAGCTGCTTCCATCAACTGCCATCTTTGACAAAACTTGGCAAGAGCCTGAGTCAAGAAAAATGAGAAATTAAGGAAAATTGGAGGTCATGGTCGCAAGTGGTCACAAGTGGTCACACGTGGTCACACGACCACACGTGGTCACACAGATGGAGGGTTTGAAAAATTGTTCTTGCTTCATTTACAGATCTGAAATTTTAGAATAGTTTCACTTCCCTGGTTGCTGGTGAGGACAAACAAGACCTGTAAGGGGTTTATCATAGCTGACTGTTGCGGTTTGGACAGGTGTTTACCNGCTGGAACTTGGAGCGGTGCTGAAGAAACGGCGGGGCCAGGGAGGCGGCGGCGGAGGCCAAGGTGGTGGCTGCCACATGGTCCAGTTAGAACTGGGAGAAACAGGTTCGGATCTCGGGATCCCCAAGTGGAAAGAGTTCCCCTCTCAGCGAGATATTAACGGGACACGAACCTCAGCAGCTGTGGCAGGAGAAACAGGCTGGGCTGGAACTGCAGCGATGAGCGAGCTCCTCTCCCCCGGTCACAGCCCCACGTCCCCCTCCCAAAGCCGAGAGCAGCAGCAGCCTGAGGGCGAGGGCGGGGCTCCGGAAGGCCGAGCCGGTGAGCGGGACCGGGCTGTGTCCCAGCCCCCACCAGCTCCACCCCCCCCGCGGGGTCTCTGTCCCTCCCTGAGGAACCCCCAGACAGGGAGGGGCCGCACCCACATGCCTGCCGGGCTCAGCCATTTTCCTATTGTATCTCCATAAGTACTGATCATTAGCATTTCTAAAGAGGAAAAAAAATCTTTAAGAAACGTCGACATTGACCAAAGCTCTTGTCTACACAAAAGAGATGAGGCAAGTTATAGCTACTGAAGACTCCCCCTGTGGGGACCAAGGCACGAGTCTGGTGGCTTGAGCCAAGCTAGCATCTCTGGTTCATTGCTTTGCCAGGGCTAAGTTTTAGGATGCTGCAGAGGCTTGTCTGTCTCCTTGTTGTACTGCTTTTCCGTTTCAGCATTGTTGATGCTGCTGGGGGTAATGCAAAATGTATAGAGAACAATCACAAATCTCTGAGGGCAAGGATAAAACGATGTGGAGGCCTTTGTTGGGTCTGCGCAAGCCTGTCACTGAGGCAAAAGACTAGAGCAGAAGGGTCTCATCTAGCAGGTCAACAACTCTCCTTGTGTGCCTGGTGCTGCAGTCAGAGCTTTGGCTGTGGGATCCTTTCTGTACCCTTGCAGCAAGCACCAACTGCTAGGTTCTTCACAATGGTTCACAGTAACAGGATGACAGCCAAAGAGCACAAGTTCAAACATCAGAAATTCTGATTAGGTATTAGAAAAACTTTATTTTCTGGTGGTAGAGTATTGGAACACATTGCTTAGAGCGATGGTGGAATCCCAGTCCTTGGAGACTGGTCTGGGCACAGCCTTGAGCAACCTTATCTAATTAGATCTATTCTGAGCAGAGTGTTTGACTTCTGAAGGGTCTTTCCAATCTCCATGATTCTAAATGAAGAATGATGGACACCAGCCCTGCATACCAAAAATTATTAGCTTTCCCTACTGGTTATTTAAAGGGATCTCAGAAGACCTGTTCAGATACTTTTATTATGGATACCTAGGAAAAGGTTAGATGAATCTCAGCCCCAGTTTCTATTTTGCTGCTGTTTGAAACCCATAGGAATTTAGACACCTGAAAGCCTTAGTGTCTTTGATATTTTATAAGTTCAAATCTTATTGAAAATCATTTCTGAGAGAGAAAGCTTCTTTTTATAGTCCTCAAAGTATTTCTAAAGTATAACATTTTTTTTACCATGTCACTGTACAAATTATTCACCATTTCATTGATGAATGTTAAAGGCAGCTTTTTTCACTGGAGTCTTAGGAACAGTCACACCCCAATATCTGTAAGGTTGTGTCACTTACTCACTAGAAACAGTTACAGAACCAATTCCTCTCAAAGCAAAATATCTCTATGTTAAAACCCTCACTGGAATACTTGAAATTCTTATTCTGTACACTTGTCTCTTAATGCTCACTCATAGGAATAAAACCATTGATTCAGTTGACTTTTCTGTATTAGCGACTTATTACTGTGCTGGAATTCTTAAGTAGTATAATGGTTACTTTATATAATAACCTTAACAATATCCTTTTGAGATTTTTGATGTTGGTATAATTTTTCTACATTGCTTTAAGTACAGTGTAACAGAGAGAAAAATCTGAGCGAAAAAAACAGAAGATGACAGAGACAAGGGTGACTCTTCTTCCTAAAAGCAAGATAAAAAGTTCTTAATAATTGAACTGACATTTACAGAAACATACCTTTTGGCAGTATTACCTGACCAAAATTGTACAACCTTATATTGCAAAAATCAGCTTTCAATTGCATGTTACATTCCTTTTCCAACTATATAATTCCCTGAATTATTATGCATTTTTATTAAAAAAGTAGAGATCCTGAACTGAGAGAGTGTCACTGTTGATGACTAAAAACAGTAGAAGAATGCAGTTCCTAATTCCTGTTTTCTTGCTGAAATTAGTAAGAATTTAGGCATCTATTCCTCACAGGAATTTGAGCTCCATTTGTGGCTGATGTAAAATCTAAAGGCCTAATGAAAGTCTCTAGAGTAACCACTTCCAAAAATGAAACTAAGTTAAAAAGAACTTGCTAGAATGAGACCTGTTGTTCCAGCTTGTAAGCATGAGTCTAAATCTGGACTTGTTAAAAATTCTTTTTACAACATGTGAAATGTACTATTTTGGCAAAGAAATTAATGCTAATGTTTTCACCTCAGCATTTCTTATCACCCTAGTAGCCAGGCTTCACATGCTCTCTCACCCCACACGTGCCCCCTAAGACTAAAGAAAGAGGTTCCTTACAAAATTCCTTCACAGGTTGCACATGGGCACTGCAAGGAAGTGTCCATGTCACCACACTTTGTGCCAATAGCTGAAACAAGAGAAGAGAGCAGAAAAGACACACTGATAGAAAAAAGTAGGAGATCTGGGAAGTAGAAGTGAATTAAAGATGGAATCAGAAGGCTCAATCTAAAAATCAAGTTCAACTAAGATAGATAAAAGAGACAAAGGTGAACACGAAAGACTGAAGAAGAGGGCTCATCAATGATGCTGAAACACAGACCTAGGAAGATGATAAGATGTCTCCATGGAAACTGCAGGCAAAAACCTCTGGAGACTGGTAGAGATCAAGGCCTGACCAACTGAAAAAGGAGCCCAGAGTTAAGACTGTTTATGGAGAGTATGAAGTACTACAGATCATGAGAGTGGGTCTGTAGGTAGGTGAAAACAAGAAGAACCAGTCTGGGAAAAGGCTGTGGAAAAGGAACCTGAGCAGGTATAAATGAATGTATCTAGGAAAAGAGGGTGGAGTCTTTTGTCAAGAAATCTTTTTGAAAGATATCTACTAATGGTGCATTCTTCTTTTACTGGGTGCCTGGCTTTTATTTATGGGAGATGACCTGCTATTAAGTGTTCTCAATGGTATGATCATTGCCTCAGATTTGTCACTCATAATCCTGAAATGTCTCACAAAGTATTTGTAGATTTTTCTCATTAGTAAATCTGAGCTTCAATTCATACTCTCTAGGAACTGGTTTAAAAAACAGCATACCTCAGACTAGCAGCAGCATAAATTCCTTAGTGGTAGTAAATAAAAGCAAGGAAAATAAGAAAAAAAGAGAGGGGAAAAAAAAAACAAAAAGAAAAGGAAAGAAAAAAAGGAAAAGAGGAAACAGGAAGGAAGGGAAGGAGAAAGGAAAGGGAAGGGGTGGGAAAGGGAAAGGGAAAGGGAAAGGGAAAGGGAAAGGAAAAGGAAAAGGAAAAGGAAAAGGAAAAGGAAAAGGAAAAGGAAAAGGAAAAGGAAAAGGAAAAGGAAAAGGAAAAGGAAAAGGAAAAGGAAAAGGGAAGAAGACTGGGAAAGATATTGTGAGGCATAAGACTCCAAGACACGATTACAAATTCTTTATTTGAAGTGATGTTTGAATAGCAGGGGAACTGAAGAAAACCAGTATTGAACAGCTACTCTAATAAGTGAGCCTATTGTATCCTATGCATGGTATCAGATAGATTTTCTGTAGATAAATATATTCTATAGACATATAATTAAAACCTATTTATTATTGTACAGTGTATTTAGAAGAGCACAATAAGTTTGCACAAGATAATCTAATCTTCTCATGTTCTAGAGCGTGGAATGTAGCTTTAAAAATATTCTTTATATATTTTATGTGTGCAGAGGACATAAAAAACACATTCCATTTTACTTCATTTAAACTTGAGTCACTCCTGGTAGGATTCTATGCATGAAGCTTCCTATTGTGCTACTTAAAATAGGTTTTCATGAAATATTTGCTTTGAATCTCAGTGAAATATATTTTTAAATTACCTAGTATTATCCAAGCAAATAATTTTTTTACAAGTAAACAAAAGAAACTAAGCTCCTTCTTGAAAATGTTCAGCATTGGTTATTTTCCTCTTGGAATACAGTCCCAAACCTTTACTATTTAGATCACAGAAATAGTCTCTAATTTTTCAGAATTACTTTCTTCTCACCCATCTGTTGTGATGCTGACCATCTTTTTGTTCAATTAATTTTCTCTCTTTCTCAGGCTGAATTCCGCTCTGTATTTGTATGGACAGCAACTTTATTCTTCTGTACCTTCATTTAGATACTTTCAATATGCCAAGTTCCTTTCTCTCTGCTCTGGCCCGAACAGTTTTTTCCATAAAGACCTAGAAAAACAAGAAATAGTTTTCAAAGAAGGTGACTACTACTGTGCTTCATCTGTGTCCCAGGTCCAATGCTGTTTATATGAGACAGATTTGCTCTAAGCTCATGGGCCAGATCAGGCCCATTAATGGTCTCAGAAAAAAAAAAGAAAGGACAAACAAAAAATACAAGTACTAAATAGCAAACAAAACTTCCAAGAGCTCTTTTTTCTTCATGTTCTCAGGAGCAGAACTATGAGCATCCAGGAAGAATTATCATCAAATAGAGGGGTGCTCAATGAGCATAGTTTGAGGGATCATTTTTGAAATGCAGTTTTGACACTTCAATTCTGCCATATTCGAGTGACTGAGTTCCATGTTAATTGAAGCTGAGTTCTGTATTTTTATCATGTTGCATTTCAAAGACCTGGATGTAGAATTTGGGCCCTTAAAGCACTGTACATTTATGAGGATTTCAGCCTTGGGTAATTACTTAAGCTGTGGGAAAACTCTCAATGTTTACAAGACATTGTAAACTGGACTTTGCACTATTGTTAGGGGAATTCACTACCTGCCAAGCTACAATCTTTAATAAGCATCTGAAGTGGGTGGTGTGTCTTGTTGGTTTGTTTGTTAGTTTATTTGCTTGGTGTTTTGGTTGGTTTGTTTGGGTTGTTTTTTGGCTTGTTTTTTTTGTTTTGATTAGACAAACATAGATATTAATCTATTGTCAAGGTATTCTGTTATGAGAAAGATTCTAAAACTTGATTTTGTTTTTACAAACCTTATTGGTTGTAAAACCAAATGACAGTTCTGGAACCAGGAGTGTTATCAGGTGGAAAAAAATTATCAGATTCTATCTTCCATAGGCTACTGACTAGAAAGTATCTAAACTATCTGGTCTGACCTCAATGATAAAGAAAAACACACTTCAACAGAAAAAGCATTTCATATAACCTTTAGGGCCATTATAAGCTGTATACAGACAGACAGACAGACAGACACACACACACACTTAGTTTTGTATCATCCTGCCCAAACACTCAAAGATGAGCTTGAATCACCACATTCTCCAGCTCACAAAGGAGAGCAACAACAGTTTTTAAGACCTCTACCCAAATACTCTGCATAAAGGAATGTGAGCCTGATTACCTTCTATGGACCAACTGCTTTCATTTTCTTCAGTGATGGAAAAGCAGCTGCAAAATGAGTCTGACTAACTGGTTAGCTGTCTTTACTGCTCTGCTGTGACACTGAGGTGCTGTAAAGCAGCTGGAATTTACTGAAAGTGAATGGCGCTTTTTATTTCCAGGAATCATACCCAAGTTAATCAGTAACAGGTGATGTCTGTACTTAAAGAAAGAAGGACACACACACACAAAAAAAAAAAAAAAA
>VZRX01019441.1:5143-19933 GCA_013398075.1 Notiomystis cincta | reverse complement strand
GTTTGTGTAGACATATGAAACTGAAATTCTTCTGCATCTCCTTTTAAAGGAGAAAAGGATAACTCTTGTAAAGAGCATCATAATGCAATCTCTTGCTGTTTTACTATTGAAATATATTAACTTTAAATAGTGTGAATTATATTGTTAAATATACATTTGAAGATTATTTGAAGACACTGTTTTGGCTGCAGCACACTTGCTAATCTAGTTTTAAAAACTACAGAACCATATTTCTAGCTTCAGAAAATAGTTCGCACTGCTCAGGCAAAATAAATTCAGCTACAGATTTTCAACAACCTTCTTTCATCTTAGTCTAAGAGCATTCAAAAGCTTTTAAGTCTAGCTCACACTCGAAAAAAAAGCAGGAATGAATTTTCTATCTTCAACATAAAAAGAAGAAATTTTGAAGCATATACACAGAGAAATGCTGTCAGGCCATTTCAGTGGTGCTTAACGGGACTGCACTTGACTAAAAGACAACATAAGGAGCACATGGCTGGCATGAGGAGCCAATTTATTTGTCTCAACCCCCATTGTGAGAGGCACGTGGGGCACGGGTTGCACAAGTGCCATGTCCAGGAGGCACCAAGGAGAAGATGGACCAAAGCCTTGTCTTTTGGGACACTTTGCTTGGTAACCACTCCACGTCTGCCATGGGAGAGGAAGTCAGACGGGGAACACCGAACACACCGCGCCTCGAACTTGCTTTTTGAGTGTGGACTTTTGGATTGGGGCTTTTGGAGCTTATGCTTTTGTCTTTAGGGGGATTTTTTGAGTTTTAAGCTTTTTGCCCTCGCCCCAGACTGCCTTTTGGCTCTCCTGCCCTTGCTAGGTCTTTCTCACCCTTGTGTCTGTTCTGCCTCCCTGTGTCCCTGCCCGACGCCCTGCCTGCTTCATCTCTGTGTCCCTGTCTGTCCAGCCATGCCCGTGTCCAAGCCTGCCCTCCGCCCATCCTCACTGTGACCCTGTCCCAGCTTCTGTCCCTCCTTTCCGTGCACCCCTCACCTCGTGTCTGCCGCTGTCCCCACAGGTGCTGTCCCTGAGCAGGCAGCGGGCACAGCCCTCGTCCCGTGGGCATCGATGGCACTCGCCGACCTCCCATGAAAATGCCCTCTTTTCCCCTCTGTCTTCTCTCTCTCTCTCCTTCTCTTCCTCCCATTTTTCTTCCTCTTGCTCTATCTTTTCTAGCTCTCTTTAGTAGGATAACTTTTTTCTTTTTTATTTTGGTCTTTCATTATCACTAAACTCTTCTCAGATACAACATTTGCCTCATTTGGCTTAGTTTCATTCCCGACCATCCATTATTAAAAGAACTCCCCGCAGTTGCCCACAGTGGAACGCGACAGCTGGCATGTGTATACCACATAAAGGAGTCATTTTGTCTTCAAATGTAAGTCCAAAAACAAGACTATGCTTTGCAACTCATTATCAAACTGATTTTGTGATAACTAAAATGTTGGAAAAGCTGAACTTTCATTTTAGTACAAGAAAAATTCAATTCTGTTTTTGCAAGCATAATGCCATTATTGTGCTTTTTTCTTTTCCATTCTACCCAAGAAAGCTTGAGTAATAACTAAGTATTGAGTCAAACTCGTGGCTGATGAAACTGAAAGACCAGCATGACAAGGCAGAACATGGAAGAAAATGCTACTAAAAATGTAGTTACATTAAAAATTCAAGGCCCCAAACTTCATTCTAAAATTCCATGACAAACCTTAGGTGTTCATTTTTCCTGTTATATTCATGATGGATATATGAAAAAAGTGGCAGATATATTTTGTTGCTTCATTTTAGCATGTCAAAGAGAAGATTGAAATGTGTCCTTTAAACTACACAAACACAATTCCGTATCTACTTGGTTTTGTGACAAAGCTTCTCTGGACACAAAGGAGCCTAGAGGGACAGCAGAGGGAGGAGCAGCCCAAATCTCCCCAGATCTCCCCAAATCATCCCCTGTTGGGTGACTCTGTTTGCCCATCACAGGGACCATCAGCCCAGCAAAGGCCCATCTGCAGAAGCCCAGAGAAGCACTGCAGTACACATGGCAGGTGGGAACACGAAGGAAGCACTCCTGAGGAAATTCAGGAGTTCCAGGTCTCTCCCTGAGCTGTCACAGCAGAGCTACAGGCCATGGAACTTATCCTATGAGCTGTGGGGAGCAGTTTTCCAGTCACCTCTTGGACTAAGGGGTGCTGCTCTGTCTAGGGGTGAGATCTTATGGGGTGCAGGGCAAAAGCAGCTTGGGATGGCACAAGATAAGGGATATTAGGAAAGGAGACGTGTATATGAGAGCACCTGTATATTTCTACGGGTGAGAATTCAGTGGAATCAGCCACTGGGGCCAGGGGAATTCTGGACAGCTGGAGTGGGTGTGTGCCAGCAACTGGAGTAAGTCTCTGCTCTCAGAGCCTTGTACGTCTGCGTGCAGCACCTGGGGAAGCTGGGATCACACCTCTTCTCTGACGCTCAACCAGCATCTTAAAATACTGCAGTGCAGCATGTGACTGTCCTTTAAGCTCTTTTTCTTTTATTTTTTTATCCCTACTAATGTGCCCCACACATTTCTTACTCCTGAGGAGAAATGCAAGCCTTACCCTGCATTGCCGTCTGTAGCCCTGAAATGAAATGAGAAGAGGTAGGGAGGAGGTGGATGGTAGCAATTCTGGTTGGTTGTTCACAAACTCAAATACATGAGATTTTGTGTCAGACATTACAGTTAACTCTTGCACTATCACTTTCCATAGCCTTGTCTAATTTTCTATTGTTATAATGCTCTCCAAATTTCCTCACCAGAATCACAACTGAGTACAGAGAAGTGAAATTACAGCTCCAAGGTTTGCTAAGAAATGGTAGGAAACTAGCTAACAGCATGAACAGTCACTGAAAAAAATCTTGTTCCATATCACACAAAGCTATGGATAATTTTTTATTACTGGAAGAATAAGGGACATACTGGACCTTTTTATGATGGCTAAAAATAGGATTGCAGAACCAATGATAAAAAGAGAAAGTACTTCTACAAAAAAGTTTTAAATTAATCCGTAAAATGCACTTGTTGAATCAGTTTGTCACTGTTAGAAGATACTGAACATTAATTCAGTGATTAAGCAAAGAGGAGATAAAACAGAGTTTTCAGTTAGATATTTACATGGCTGACATGTTGATTATTCACATTGAAATATTTCTGTAAGATAAGTTGTAAATAGTTTCCAAAAAATTACACCAGATTGTCAAATACTGATAAGTTGGGTTAGGCATCTTGTATTTCAAAACAACCTGCATATAAATTCTCCATTGAAACAAAGAAGCAAGACAGGGTAGAGGAAAGATGCTTAGGGCAAGATAGAAGACATTTGAACAGGAAAATGTTAGGGAAAAAAGCACAGCAGTGTCTTGGCAACACTGCTTGTTATAAGCCAAAACGAACATTCATTCAAAATGTCATGGTTATTAAAACAATAATAAAGCAGTTTAACTGATGTGAATAAGTGGGAAACAAGATCATTGCCTCTAAGTCTTTTGCTTGCACCTCTATCTGTCCCATCATGTCAAAAGGATTATATGCAAAGCTAATGAATGCCTTTCTTTCTAAAAGATTCAGTCCTGCTGCAATTAATGCACAGAAAGCTCCTCATAAAAACACTGGTGTGTATGGTGAAGGATAACATCAGGCATCAACTCTGTCCTATCTAAAAATAGGGTTAGGTCCTTCTAGGAACTCATCATCTGCTGCTCTTGTTACAATTGAAATAAGACCACCTCTCATAATTCTCTACCACCAGAATCAAGAAATAAGACATTCAAATGAAACATCCTTAGAATTATTCTGAGCATCTGTTGCCGTCTACTAAATAGCAGTGGACAAACACTTCAGAAAAGGAAATGGACAAACACTTCCGAAAAGGAGTGGTCATTTTAGACTGGAAGATGCGGCTTACAGAAGAACCAATGGTGTTGATCTGGCCATACCTTACTTTAGAATGAAAATCAATCCAGACCAAACAGACCTAGGTGTGCCTCCTGACTGAAAGCCCAATAGTCCAAAGATATGTCCACACCATCTGCATCATTTGAAGCACAGCCAAAATTAATATACCACCCGATGTTTCTGATCCCAGAATCACAAGGGTGGTGGAAAAGGTCTTTGCTAAAACTGGAAAGGGGGAAACATAGTTTAAAGGCTTATGAGGCTCATTTAATATTAAGGACAGATTTGAAGAACTCTCCCCCAGACTTTCGTTCTTATTCAAGAATTAAGAAAAAATGTTCATTGGCTGAGTTTTTGACAAAAACACCATACATTTCTGAGAGACTCATTTCAACTCACTAAATAGTAAATTCTCAGGTTTCACACATTATTAGGAATAAAATAAATCCCCCCAACTTCTACAGAGTATGGCTCAAATATGGTCGACTAAAATTCATCTAACATTTCTTCCTCGTCTTCCTATTCTTCTTTATCTTCTTCTCTTTCTTCTTTTCCTTCTCGTTCTTCTTCATCTTCCTCTTCTTCTCCTCTGCTTGCTCTTTCTCCTCCTTCACCATGACTGTCATCATCATAATTGAACAATTAAAAATATCTGTATATGGGGAGGGATTGTAAAATCTGAAAGCCAGGAGAAATTATTGTGTACGTGTTTGTGGTAACATAATTTTTTGTTTTGTTCTTCTAATTTTAGCTAACACAGAAAACAGATAGACAAACATCTAAGTTCACATATTCACTGAGATTATTTTTCTCTAAACTGTGCTATTTGGTAATGGATTGAATAGAATAAAGATAGAGAACAGGCAATGGATAGGACTTTGAAAATGATGTTCTGAGCCTCCAGATTTGCAGTAAGATTTTCATACATTGTCTTCCACCAGTACTCAGGCAGAAAAATGGAGCTGACTAAGGAGAGAGCACTGTTACCAAGAAACTCCCTAGAAGGCCTGCTAGCAAGTGACTCACTTCCCAAAATGCTACGTGGCTAGAAAGTAGAGTCAAAAGTCAATGAAAGCTGATGAGAGCTCTTTCTGAAAACTATAAAATATGAAGAAATATGTCACTTTCTATGGACACTAAATCTAAAAATATAAACTTAATTTTACACTATATTTTAAAAATGTAAATATTGGCATGAAGTTTTTTCTTCCTTCTAGCCTGACATTGTAAATGTCTGGCTAATCCCCTTTACAAGAATTTTGCTCCTATCAAGATGTAGATGTCTTCACTAGTGCAGACAGAATTGTGATGATAGCACTTTGCAGTGCTGCAGACAGCCAATCTGTATAATCTCTGTTTTAATATGATTTAGCTCAGGCAGCTTTTCCTAATCCATGTTCTGTGTCTGGCTAAATATCGGAACAAGAGAAATATTATATTGTTTGAGTTTGGAAAGACAGATGGAGCTTTCGTATTTTGCTGCATATTGTAATCTAGCACAGAACTATTTCTTCTGGTAGCTGTAAGGTAACTGCTGAATAAGTTAAAGAGGAAAAACAGATGTGGAGAAGAAGTTTTAAATCACTTCAATTTTATGCTTCCTATAATAGCTGATGTTCCTTATTTACTAGGGCAAAAGCATTAAGAACCCCTAATAGACTCAGTCTAGTCAAGAAGACACTTTATATTTGAAATAACATGGGAAATCATATTCATGGCAAAGTGTGAAAAAGCTAACATATCAGCATAGCCTGAAAAGAAAAAAAAAAGAAAAAGATTCTTTCACCTTTCTTGTTTCTTATTCAGCATTTGTCTAAATCTGGGTTTTTTTCTGTGTTTCAAATGTATGTCCTCTCCATCTTGAACTGCTGTAATCCCCAAGGATATATATACACCTATATGTTTGACTCTGCTGTTTACAGTTTGTGTTACACCTTTTCAAGTTAAATCTTGTGCAAATAGTGATTCTTATATCAGAAGAAATGTACAACAGAGACTCAATTCTATAGACTTAGGCATACAGGCAAAAATTATATTTATCCCATGGATATTTAACTTAATGTTTCTGGTAGTTTCTCCATTTTCTTCTTCCCAATCACCTTACCCATCTCACTGAAAATCTGATTGAACAGTACACCAAAGAATGTATTATATCACCTGCATCCTAAGGCAACATAAATCATACCAAGGTCATTTCTGATAAATATGGATGTAGTGTGGTCTTTGGAACTTCTCATAAAGACATTGTCATCTTTAAATAGTCTTTATGAACACTTAATAATCTCTGACATTTCCTTCTATATCTAACATAATATCTAACACTCTATTGCTGCAATTACTTTTGTCCTGAAGATTTTGAGAACTGCTTACTGCCCTTGACTTAAAAAACAAACTTTAACTAACAGAAGACTAGCATCATATCTCTTCTCAATTACTTCCCCAGTTGTTTTACCTCTTCTTTATAATTTTCCCCACCAGCCCCATACTCTAGACTTCTGACAACACAGTTATAACGACATCCACTGAGATATATCCATTTCATTATTTCCCAAAATGTGATGACCAAAATGGGGTTGAGTACTCCTTGAGTATTACAATGTTTGATAAAGTCCTTCAGCTGACAAACAATGCTCTTATTAATTCATCCTGGTTTAATCTCCTTTTTTTGATGACAGAATTTGACAGCAGCTTGTGACTCATTAAACACTGGATGCAGCTGATTATTCCTTCCCAAGTTTAGAATTTAATTTAACACTAAAAACATTTTAATTCTTCAGTGTATTGGGTAACAACCTGCTTCTATAGAAGAAGTGAATTTCCTAAGGTCATGCTCCAGGTAAGTATGAGCTCACAGGTCCCTAACTAGTTATTTAATTTACTAATAAGCATGAAGCAAATTTCACAAAAGGATAAAAAATTTTAAGATATTTAGGTTCTTGAAAGCGTGACATATATATCTAAGAAGAAAGAAAAGAAGGTAGAAATATTATAATTGCTGATAATGCTTTGCCATGATCTCTCATTAGACATCAGTGAATCTGAACACACCAGACATCATCACCCTTCCATTCAGAATGTTTCAACATTTTGAATAGACAGAAAAAATTACAGGAAAAAATCCAGATCAGGTTAGTTCTGGTGCTTATTAATTTAATACTAATTTGCAAGGTTATACTTTTTATAGTTCTGGTTTACTTATGTTGAGCTTTGTTGACACTGACATGAATGGTTTTTCAAAATATAATTTCTAAGTTTGGCTGGGATGGAGATAATTTTCTCCCTTTTGCTCTTATCCTAAGCCTCCCACACACCTCCCATCTGGTCCCACTGAAAGCTTTGCTGCCAGACAGACTTCTTCCATAGCACTACTATATTTGTGAATCCTAGATGCTCTCTGGACAACTTAATTTTTGATATCTCAGGAAAAATTAATTGATTTTTGGTACCTGTTATATTGCAAATATTTCTATCATGAACCAAATTCCTCTAAATGACATGAATATGAATTTTATTAATGTGTTATCTTTTGCCACTCTGCCTTTACTGTAAGGGCTATTTAAAGTCTCCTTTTTAGACCTATTTTATGAAGTTTATTCAGCTTTGTAGAGTTCTGTGGAATTCTGTGCCATGTATAAGGGAAACTATAAAAGTTTAATCCACAGGTAATGGGAAATCAATGTTGGTATCATTAAACTGAACTTGTAAGCACAGAACTCTAATAAGGATGTGAAATATATTGAGAGTTGAAAACATACAGGTGAGTAAGGCCATAAATACTTAGAGCTGGCTGCTGTACATATGCTATTTTGTTAAGAAAGAAGGAATATAAATGCTAAACTTTGAACCATTACATCTTTCCCTCCTTTAAATAAACAAAATCCCCAGTAAGCTTAAGAACAGCATCATCCAGAATGATGGAAATTAATAAATAGAAATTGAATATCTTGCAAATATTCAACTCTCATTAATCAGTTTTCCACACTTTATAATGGGATTTGGTTATGAGCTTACTCTTTAAAATGCAGAAACCCACTCCAAAAGAAGTACTAATGCCTAGATCATTCCTGATATGAGTTAACAAATAGTAGAGGATTTCTACTGAGTAATTCTTGGGATTAATCTTTTCTAAGGCTAAAACTGCATTACACAGAAAGTAATAAAACATTGCAAGTTTACTGTAGAAATACCAACTGCTGAGAGATCTTTCTGGGTCAGGAATGTCTTTGCAAAGACAGAAGAGGGTAAAGCAATGATCCTGAAAGTATTTGTTGTTAATTTTTCCTTAAATTATTTGAAAAAAAAAAAAAGATTCTATACAATACAATGCTGCTGATATCAAATGAAATAAAAGTGTGAGGTCAAAAACTATTGGGAGATATTTGACTGTTTAACAGGTGTATATTCCTTCCCAGTATTATCAAAATGAACACAGTGATTGTGAAAGAACAGTGAGTCCCAATGATTAAGGGCTGCCTACATTAAATTACTATTACTACAAGGACGAATTGAAAAGAGACTTTTATAAAAACTACTTCACTATACATCTGAATATGAAAAGAAATTGTTTCTTCTGTAACTTGTGTTCACTGATATACCTTTAATAACATTTTTTTTGTTGTTGTTTCCAAAATTCCCTATTAAAATACAGCTGTTCAGGTTTTATGACAAAAAAGTCAACATGTCTCTCAACAATGAATTTGAGATATGCCACTAGTCGTTAACTCAGAGTGCTGGTGTGTCAGCTAACATCAAATTTAGTGCCATGCACAATAAGATCTTTATAGGCCTGTAGCAACACTGTTTTTTCCCCATTTAAGTACATTTTGAATTAAACTCTGATCCATTTTCTTCAGGCTTTCCACCCATTGAAATACTTTGCAAATCTGTTTTTCAAACTTCTATTCTTACTCTTGTAAAGCGCTGTTATTTCCCTGGTTTCCTCTAGAACATAATGTAGAGAAATAACTCTGATACATGGCACCCTGTAATCCAAAGCCCATTCAGCTACAGAAAGTCTGTTCCATTTGGCAGCCATTCCTTAAAAACTACATCTGAGTAAGAATTTATCTATAAGAAAACAAGCATTGTGTAATTGTTAGATACCTACATTCTTCATTCACCTACTCTGAAGCTTAATGTGCATGGAATCCTAGACAGGGATGCTGCTAATAGAGACATCCAACACTTCCCCATTTACTCAGGAGTCAGAGACTGTTCTTTAGCAGTCATATTTAAAAGTATTCCTTGTCACATGACAGCATCCAAAATAGACATCATCCAGTCCCAGGAAAGCAATAAATTTGGTCCAGTGTTCCTCATTCATGTTGAATTCTGTGCCGGTTTGGACACAAATCGAGGAGGAAACAACCCGGAAGGGAGTCTCTCTCCTCTCTCCTGCCAGCCAAGCAAGCAGGTCCCGGCAGCCCCCACCCCTCACGGGTTCGGGAGAAAGAACTTCTCAAACGAGAGTGAAAAACCCCCTGTTTATTCAACAAAACGAGCTCCCCCCTCCCTTCCCAGAGGTGGAGGTCGATGGGTTTCCCCACAGTTCTCTCACGTGTCCCAGGCCCAAGGCCCGAGCCCAGCCGGGCCCCGCCGGATCGAGGTGGGTCCCAACCACGAGTCCCAGAGATGGCGAGCTGGTCTCGGATGAAGGAAACGAGCTGAAAAAACCGTCCAGAAAGGAGCAGAAGCTGCAGAAGCAGATCTCCGTTCCTCTCCAGCCGACAGCTGAAAAACAAAAGTCCAGAGCAACCCCCTCCTCCTCCGCTACAGCAGAGGGAAAAAAGTCTCCAGCCTGGCAAAAGTATGTAAACATTCCGGCTGCAAGGTCAGGCGAGCCGCCGTGAAGAGTCCTCCCAGCTGCAGTCCGAAGGCACAAAAAAACCTTCCAGCAGGCGATGGGGAATACAAGATCATCCCACGACAAATTCCTAGTGCTTCCTGCTGTTAAGAAGATGTGTATGCAGTAGAAACACTGGTATTTTGCCATTAAACAGATGGAGGCCTTCTGAATTGAGTCCTTTCCATAAAGTTACACAGCTTCAGAAAGGAATTGTCCTTTGCCCAGCTTAAGAACCACGTTGTTTCCCCCTTTTCCAGCATAACTTTAAAGTCTTGTTGCTGAAGCATAAAAAGGAATAAGAATTTCTGTAAGTACTTAGGCATAGATTTAAAGGCATGATTTCTATCTTAACAATTTTGCTTTAGTGAGTTTGGGAATCCATGCAAGTATGTGAGAAAGCTTTGACACTAGCAAGCATCAATAACATCAGTTTAAACTAGTGCACAATGCAGTACAGTGTAGCATAGTCTAGCCTAGCCTACTATAGCCATGGAATCAAATGTTCATTCTCTGGTAAAATATTAAACTTAAAAAACCCAAAGAAAGCCTATACTGGCCAGTTTTGCATTGTTGGTACAGGCAGCAGATGATATTTTTTTCTGATGCCCAAGGCAAATTAAGCATACAGTGATGGGCTCTCACCTATTTAGCTACAGGGGTCCAACAGCTGTACTCACTGATCTAGGTAATGAAGGAAATGAGGAGGAAGAAAAATTATGGTCTCAGCTATATCTGGATTTCTCACTGAAATATGCAGGTAAATATTGTTGAAACAACTTTTGGTCACTATGGTTACATAATTTTGAGACATACTGGATTATTTATAATTTATTTTTAAAATACTACTTTTATAAAATACTTAGTCTGCATTCCAGAATTTTACCATGAGAAGCAAACTCAACAGAACCACTTACTATAAGGCAAGACTAAACTATATTTTCAGGAGAACTTTGAATGGCACCAAAATTGGAATGACACAGAAAGGTAAATGCACGTGGAAAATAAGTGCAAACACTTATGCTCCAGACATGTGCAAAGAGGTTTCTCATCCCAAAAGAAGTTAATATCTTCTGTTTCTCCACCAGTGCTCACTACAAGATTTCAATTATAATTGAATACTTATCTTTATAACACCTGATAGAGGTCAGGTAAAGGAAGTATTTTTTCAGGAATAAATTAAATAAATTTTAGGTTAAATTAGAGGCTTATGTAAAAGTAGCTGACAAAAAATGCTAAATATCACATAAATAAAACCTCCGTTTAGGAAAAATTGGAAGCAGAAGAATTTAATATACTAAGAATTATCTCTATTAATTAGTACATTCTTTTTTATTTTTAATTTCAGTAGAATAATCTAGTATGACACCCTCAAAACAATAAAAAAGATGAGAAAATAGGTTCCTAATGTAAGAAAGTTGTTTAAAATCTTGACTGAAAAGAATATTTTCCGCAGAAAATCACCCCCTCCTAAGAGATCAAGAAGTGCTACCTCTTCCATGTCAACTCATACCTGACACTGACCAGGGCACTTGAACTGAAAGGTTAAAGTGTCTGATTTTTAGCTATTTGAAGGTGGGCAAAATATATCCCATTCTGAAGTTCAGTGGAAAAAGCTTTCTTTAGCAATCTGGAGAGTAACTAGCTGCTGACAAAGTTTCTAGCTCAGGTTCTATCAAGCACTTCTGATAAGCAATCCATATTCAGGCCCATGAGTGACCCTTTATAGATGCTCAGTTTTTTTCTGTTAACTAATGGCAGTGTCTTGACAATTAGCTTAAAGTAAATGCCACCTTTTGGTGACTAGATAGAGGTGAAAGGAACTCAATTTAGGTGATATTAGGACATAAATCCTTTAAAATGCATGGCTGTGTAATTATCAGGGAGGCTAAATTTCATAATATTCTCTTTTCATATTTTTTTCAGTATCATCCCCATTCTTTTCATTTTTTCTCTCTTGTTGAACATAGTGGGAGGCAGATACTGTCTGAAGGCAGCACTATTTTTGGTTTTCTTCCAAAAAAAATGTACCTTCTTGTTACTGGCCTGTGTGCAGGGAAGACAGAGCTGACAGAGTACTAGAGAAATCATATTACCTTGTACTGAAAAGTGCTGTGGCAATATTTGCCTTATTACAAAAAATACCTTATTATATGCCTGTTAGGAATATGGTATGAAAATAAATATGTGCTGAAGAGAAAAGTTAGAATATGTTAGATAAGAGTGCTTTTACAGTGAGGAATATGGCATCTTTTCTACATGGAAGTGAATTTCGCAAAATTTGACTTTGAAGTTTAAGGGTGAAAACTACAGAAAAGATGTAAGGGGAATTAAGGGTAAGACACATATCCAATAAAGCAGGAAGACAAAATATGTTGTTATATCAACTCTCAATGTGCATTTTTTTCTATTTACATCAATGGCAATTGCAAATGTTTTGTACAGACAGAAAAGTTTAAGGTAAGCAGTCCCATAAAAGCAAAGCAATTAAAAGTTTTACTTGAAATAAAAAATCCATCTTTGGCACTCTGCATTGTGTATAGGTTTACAGCACAGATGGTATACTACTTTATATCCTTCTTTTTTACAATAGTTAATTGAAATACGTTCTTTGTTTGCTTTAATAGAGGGGAGGGAAGAATTCATGTGTGTCTGTCTCTTTAATGAAATAAACTATTTTCAGTACAAGATTCATAGAAAATGTTTTTGGTAATTGTAAAAGACAGCTGTCATGATCATACTGAAACTATGATTCAGAGACACTAGGTAAGACATTTATGTCAATTAGATTGTATGTATTGTCTTGGCACATTATATTCATGGTGTTGTTTAAAGTCTGTTTTTTCACAGCTCATTGGTTTGCCAAAAAGAAAAAAAAACCTGCAAAATGTTTTCTGCTTTTGAAAATAACTTAAACTACAGAAGTATTAGTTATCCAACTAATAACTCTTTGCAGTTGAAGAAAGGGCAGATTTTATTTTGGAAATATCTCTACTAGGTTTTTTTGGGTCTTGCTTTGATGGAATTTGGTGTGTGTTATGTTACAGCTTCACACCTGAGAAACAACAAGGAACTCTCCCACATATAAGCAAACCTTGCTTATTCATGGGTCCTGCTCTGATCCTGGAGCAAAGAGGTCAGAATCTTGCTATATTTTTTAATGTAGTAACAGAACTGACCTCTTGAAGCACTTGAAGACAGTTTTATCCTCCCACTACATAATAAAGATTCTTATTAACCATGAATTATTCATATTGACAGATTCTCATATTATTCCCTTCCCTCTCCAACTGAATTTGGAAGCCTATTGCAAAAGTTTTGCTTCAGGGATTTTCAGGGAGGTCATTCAAGGAGTTTAATACACATATATATGATGTGAATATAATTAACTACATCCTAAAACAAGGAAAAAAGACCCCAAAACTTCTCCAACTAAATTTCTGTTGTTTTATTTCTAACTTTCTCCAGCATATTTATGTTTTCCATTTCTTTTGTCTTGATCCTAAAAAGTATTGATTATTTCACAAAAATGTATGATTTTCTGTATTTTAGGAAAATTTCTCAATACATTGAAGATTTATAGATATTTAATATTGCCAAATCTGCAAACGTTTGGTGTTTCTTCAGTGCTAACAGAGAATTCCTTATCTTCTGAGTTTCTGAGCTGCATGTCTTGCTAGAAAATGCTATTCTCAATCTTTGTCAGATAAAAAACATAAGTCATGCTTACACAGCTAGTTGCACCACCACATAAAATTGCAAATACATGAAACATTTCTGGTTTGATGGACTTCAGGGGCACCTTTTCTTTTTTCTTTTAGGTTTGTTTGAAGGCTTTCCTACCTGCATTTTTATCCAAAATTATGACTTTGGAAAAAAATCGCAATTTTGATAAAAATTTGAAAGTAGTTTTCTATACTCCTATATTTTTGGAAAGCAGTAAACATAATAAAACTGTATATTCAGGTAATATCTTAATTTTGCTGTTCCACTTTGCATTACCTGTAAAATAGAAAAAAACCCATTATTTTTAATATATATTTTTTGTTTCTATTCAGATGCCTCTAAGATGTTTAACTTTGGCCCTGAATCTGAAAACGCTTCTTCTTATGGCTAATCCTTAAGGTTAAAAAAATGCCCTTCCAGCATGTTCTGATTTGAGCAACACCAAATTATCCTGGCCAACCAGTGGTCCTCTGTTCACACAAGATATTCAGGAATTCTGCATAAATGCAGTAATTTCTATCTTACCAAAAAAAGAAAAGAAAACAAAATTTACGGTATACACGATATAGTTCATGGGAACAAAATAAGCCTCTGTCAATATTTGCTAATAAGCATGCTCCAGGTATCAGCAGAAACTCAGAGGAATTTCTCATATACTTCACACAGGGAATTATAGCTCTAATTCCAACACTAAGAAAGTATTTTTCCTTGTTTAACAGTTCTCCTGCAATGCTTCCATGAGTCAATTGTTAGAAATCAATGCTTATTTCCGTGTGGTGGCCTATTGTATTTATAATTGAATCCAGATTTAAAAATAAAGAACAAACACTATCTCTACTCATGTTGGTAAAATAAACAATCCCAGCTATGGCATTCTTACTAGAACACTAATATTGCATTTGGAATATGAGGCCATTTATTTTTGGTTCTCTGCTGGAAATATTGGGAAAATAGACATGGTTGATTTTTATTTTGCTCAAGATTTATCTCTAATTTAAGACTGTATAACTGCTTGGAGGTTAAAAATGGATAACTTCAGTATAGTAAATAAAATTTGTATCATCCAAAGCCTCTTTCTCTTTCTGGAAATCCTTTGGATTTTATCTCCTTTATATTCTAAACAGCATATGTTTTTGTAGGTTTTCATGACAGTTCCTTTAAGTTTTCTTTTAGATTGAAAGTGTTTTATTTTCCCTTAGGACTGGTAATGGTAGATATTTCATAAGAAAGGAAATTATCATAAACTTCTGGTCCATCTTCCTATACCTAAGACTGCCTTGTTTGCTTCTTCTTT
>VZRX01019440.1:73209-105196 GCA_013398075.1 Notiomystis cincta | reverse complement strand
GTGGGGCCGCGGCGCAGCCCGGGGCAGCGCAGGGGAGTGTCACCGCCCCGGCCCGCGCTCCCGCCCGCTGTCCCGGGACGGCCTCCGCCCTCCTTCCCTCCTGCCCTCCTTCCCGCCCTCCTCACGGCGCAGCCCCTGCGCCGGCCCGCCCCCCTCCAGGAGCACCGGCCTGGGACGGAGCGCTGCCTTCGCCCGGCCCAGTCCGCCCGTCACGGCTGTGGGTTAGGGTGTGCTGCGGTGGGACCTGCCCAGGTGTGGGTTACAGCTGTTGTCGGTCGTTCACTCACTGCACACCTTCTGCCGCCATGGCCTGCCTGTCGCAGGGGGAGGCTGCTCTGAGGTACCCCCAAACCTTCCCCTCTCCTGGCTGGACCATCTCCATCCCTCAGAGTGTTTGCATGCTGTACATACAGAAGTACATCACACTGCTTTAGGGAAGAAGCGTGTTACAGGTAGACCCAACGATAGTTTCAGAAACTGAGATGATCAGAGAATCAATTAGGCTGCAAGAGACCTCTGAAACTGAGTCCAGCCTATGAACAAACACCACCATTTCAACTCTACTGTGCCACCGAGTGCCACGTCCAGCCTTTCCTTAAACACCTTCAGAGAAGCTGACTCCACCATTTCCCTGGGCACCCCATTGTAATCTAATCAGCCCTTCTGTGAAGAAATTCCTCCTTATGTCCATCCCGAACCTCCCTGGCACAGCTTAAGACCATGTCCTCTCATCCTGCCTCCTGGAAGAAGAGGTTGACCCCCACCTGGCTACAACCTCCTCCAAGCTACTTATAGTGATAAGGTCTCTTTATAAAAAGTACAGGTCCTAAATTAAAAAAATATGCAGTTCACATGTCCTCATTGGTGTCCTGTGCTTAAAAGAACAAAGTGTCAGCTTAGAAAATGTTTTTAAAGAGCACATTTGAGGCAGACATTTATAAGCCTTTACTGTACTTAACTCAAATATGCAGACATGCCTTGAGTTACATAAATCATCTGTGCCAGGAACAGCCTTGCAGTCATAAAGTTTTCTGTGATTTTATCAGCTGGCAGGGTGCATTGCAATGTGTCTCAACAGGTTGGTTATTTTTTTAACTTGTTACTCCCTTACATACAGGGCTGGAATTTGTGACCTGAAATCTGACACTAAGCAAGCAGAGTAAGTAACTGAGATACTAAAACTGAAAAAATAGGAGAAAAATGGTGATGGCATGAATATCTTTTCCGAGTCAGCTGTCTGGTTCTTCTCTTCCTTTGAGGTTTGCAATCATCATTTAGTCTAGATTTTCCTTAGAAATTTTTGGCAGGCATTGCTATCTTTACATTTTTAGAATAATGTATGTGACAGCAGGGGGGATCTGTGCCCAGAGGAAATCATGGGGAAGGCTCTTCCCCTAAATATCACTTAAAAACTTTATTAAAGATCTCAAAGACAGAGGCCTGATAAACTTCATTCACTTCAGACTGGCAAACCTGGAGAAGGTTTTGCAAAAAGGCATCTATTTAAGAAGTGAACAACAAGGTCAAAAAGAGGATTTAATGTGGGATAACAATTTATAGCAAGGCTGATCCTGGAAGAGCAGATCTCCAGGTGTGCATCAACAAACCCTTGTGCTGCAGCAGGGCAGCCTGAGGAAAAGTTTGGCCTCTGCATCATTCATGAGTTACACAGGTCTGACTTAACATATCCCTACTCTGTGCAGAGAAATTTGCAGAATTTCTTACCTCAGAAAGGACAGCCTCTCTTGCACTGTAGGCCTTGAGAAGTCATAGTCAAAAATACTGCAGCAGGGTGCTTGAATGAGGGGCACAAGGTAGGTAAAGGAGTATTCCATACATGAGAGGGGCTTGGGGGCTAAACACAGACAGCGAGATGGGGAGTACGAGGGCCCTGGTGCCACATGCACGCCTGGCGAGGCACATGCAGGACAGTGTGCGAGCAGGGGGCACTTCTGTGCTGGCCCAGACTACCACTGGGGGTCTGAGCTCAGAGAGGGACAAGAAATAAGCAATGTGGCTGGAGCTGTCACGCTGGATGCTGAGCTACCAGAACTTTGTGAAAAAGAATGAGCCACATCTTTTGAAATACCTCGTGATTCAGGGTATAGGATGACATTTGGGGATATGATGCAGTTATTTTAGGTAATCTATTTCACATTATAGCTACATCAATACAGTCGCAAAAATCATAATTATAATCGGTTTCTAGTGAGTAACAGCAGGAATCACTGAACTAGTATTTTCCTTAATTTTTTTTTTCTGGTATGCTCATTTCCAAATTGCCTTTCATCCAAAGAAAGGCAATCAACTCTGAGGCCAGAAAAGGGACTGACAGAGCTGGGATTGTTCAGCCCAGAGAAGAGGAGGTACAGGGGAATCTAATCAGTGATTCTATCAATGTCTATGAACAGGTGATGGGAGCATGTGAAAAAGAGGGAGCAGGATTTGTTACAGATATCCAGTGAAAGGACAAGCACAATTAAGCCTAAACCAAAATACAGAAAATAGCATTTAAATACAAAAAATATCCTCACACCTGGGATAAAGCACTAGAACAGGTTGCTCAGACGGGTCTCAATCTTTATTGATGCTCAAAACTTGAGAGGGTGCAGCCCTGAGCAACCAGCTGGCAATGGCCCTGCTTTGAACAGAGGAGTTGGTCTGGACAGGCTCCCAAGGTACATTCCCACCTCAACTCTCCTGTGGTGCTGCGAGTCAAAAATCTTCATGGACATTTAAAACAAACATTGAGACTTCTGAAAGGAGAAAGGCCACATCTTAAGAAAGCTTACATAGCTATAGTTTTAAGGCACATTTTATTAAGTCATTCAGGATTTTCCAACCATGGGTCCTACTTGCTTTTAGTGGAACATAGGTTTCTAAAGAAATATGTTTAAGATTTGGATACATACTATTCCTATTAAACCATACGTCATCATTGTTAAGCACCATCAATCTACTTCCTATCGTTATTTCTGCATTTCCCATATTTCTGTGATTTGTTTTTTTAATTTTTTTTCCTTTTAATAATCTTTGGCATTTATTATTCAAGGATTCATTATGTCTTGAAAGCACAGCAGGATTTATTGCTTGCAAAAAATTTCAGTCATGCAGTTAGGGAGACAGAAATGTAGCACATAAAATGTTCAAGTTTGTGTTCTTCCTTTCTCCTCTGTAGGATAGTTCTTGTATGCCAGCTGCATATCCAGTGGTTAATTTCAGTGCCGAATAGTTCTGTGCAAATGTAAAAAATCATGCAACTAGTTGACAGATTCTTTCCTAATAATGATGGAGATCTGCTTGTTTGCATCTGACAGCCTATCAGTATAACAGTTTCTTTTTATTTGTTTTGGTTGGAAAAAGGTTCCACTGAGAAGACAGGATTTTTGTGTGGTACTAGAAACCACTTTAAAGATTAGCTCCTATTTAATTTTCAACCAACACTACTCTGCAAATTGCTGCTGTAGAAAAGATTTCCTTAGTGTTCTCATAGGCTTTCAGACAATTGGGGTTAAAAAAACAAACCAATAAACAAACAAAAAACCCCCATCAAAGGTCTCAACATGTTTTGAAACAACTTCTATCCTATTTCTTTGAATTTGGTCAAATTGTGCTGAAATTGCACTTGTGGGGAAGTAACAAACATTTAGGAGACATGTCTGGATAAATCTAATGGGAAAGATTGAACACTGGCTACACTGTATGAAATGGCAATTACTGAAGTTGGATTTCTGGAATGGAGATGCAGAGTAGTGGACCAAACCTTCTTAATATCTCAGATACAAAGAAGTTGTGGACATGAGCTCTGTAGTCTCATCAAAAGCAAACATAGACTTGCAGTGATCCATAGAGATCCCCAAAGATGCTGGCTGAAATGACACTAGAGGGAGTCCTGATGCTGCAAGAAAATATTTTTCCTGTTACAATTCCTTAAGTAAACAGTGGCTTATAAATGAAAATGTTGAAATAGAGCTTCTGGAAAAATAAAGGAGCTGTTAATTTAGATGTGATCAAACAGTGCTCAACTTCTAGATTCTAAGCTTGCATTGATTCATTAATACAAGTGAATTTTTAAAAGGGCATTTTTAATAAGAGCTTTTTTTTTCAGTAAAGAGTGCATTTAAAGTCAGCATTCAAAATTAATCTCTCACATTATTGTTCTGATAATTTAAATTACAAGGGACCTGGTCTACAAAAGATATGCTCTCTTCATGATACCTAACTGAAGACTTAAGATCAATAGGGTCTATATTTTCAAGTTTGACTAAAGAATTTTACTAAAGTCAATGTCAGTTGTCAGCTCTCAGCACCATATTTGCAGTAAAAATACGTTTCCCATAAGTGCTTTGGTGCATCCCACAAATTACTGTGGTATGCTGGTCCATGCATGTTCCTAAACCACATTAACAATTTTGAAAATTGTTATCTGAAAGAGAAATTCACATGCATGCAGGACTGGAAGTCCTCAGTAGCTCAGAATCTAGTTTGTCCTGTGCCACTGGGACTGGGAATATTTATTGTGATGTGGGAGACCCTAAAACAAGGCAAAGCTCTGAATGAAGCAGGAGGAAGACATAGGCATTCTCTAGGGATCAAAATGCTTCCTTTCTTGCCCATGCCTCAAACCAGTACCTCTAGGCCTGCTTCAGGTGTTCACTATATTCTCGTCCCTTCCAGGACCTCACAGAATGAGCACTCGCCTCTTTTCTGTCCTGATGTTGAGTGTGCAATACTGGGGAGTTCTGAGGTTGCACTCAGGAATAGGTCATCCAGGAAACTAAAATGCTGTATTTCAGCTACCATGGCATAGTCTGAGAAACACAACACAGGAGTCAGTGCAGGAAGTGGTAGCTGTTACTGGGAGGAAAAGGTTTGGCAAATCCAGAGAAGAAATTGGTGGAATGACCCTTGTGGGTAGTGGTTCCCTTTACCTGCATGGCTGTAGGGTGCCTTTGAGATCAAGCTGTTAAGTGGCCAGCCCACTGGAGATCCCCAGTGTAGTAAATGTTACCAGAACAAGAGAAAAATCACAGCCCTGTAAGCAGGCCATATAGGAGACTTTTCTCCCTTAAGCTACTCATGGGGCAAAGGTTTGCTCGTCTTCCTTTTTTCCTCTGTGGGTGGTAAGGCTCAATTACATCAGTTGGCAGCTGTGCACAAATTCAGGCTGTGCAGTGGAGGATTTGCTGTCCTCACTTGCTGTCCTCATATTCATGCTTGAATTGTCATGGCTGCTCAATTGCACTAATAAAGGCTGCTCTTTCTGCTAGAGCAATAGAGTTTTAGAAAAGACATGCCACAAAGAAGCGTGAGTATATATTATGATGCTGCCATGGCATGGAGTCTGCCTTATCCTCTGCAGGGTAAGTGCTAGCAAACACAGGACGCTCACCCTGTGATCTCTCCTAGCCACAGTAGTGAGGCACAGAGTAGGTCTCCAGCCATCCTGTGGTGGCTTCTACCATGGTGAGCACGTAGCGCTTGCCTTGGCGAGTTTGGGGCAGCGTGATGTAATCAATCTGCCAGGCCTCCCCGTACCTGTACTTGGACCAGCGCCCACCGTACCACAGGGGTTTCACTCGCTTGGCCTGTTTGATCGCAGCGCACGTCTCGCACTCGTGGATGACCTGGGAGATGCTGTCCATGGTCAGATCCACCCCTCGGTCTCGTGCCCACTTGTAGGTGGCATCTCTACCCTGATGGCCTGAGGCATCATGGGCCCATCGAGCCAGAAACAACTCTCCCTTGTGATGCCATTAGCATAGTAGTTTGCATATTAAGTATTATTGAAATCAATCTATTATTTTTAAAACAGATTAGGGAAGTGCAGCAAACAATGCAGAAGCCTTAGCTTGTATTATTTTTGCTTGCTTGTTCTGCTTTACTATGTGGAAATGTGGTTCTTTATCCCAGGTGTTTACTGATTTACATATACGAAAGAGTCTGAATTTTCATACTGGTCTTGAAAGGAATCTTCCTGTGCTCCAAGTTCAATGTTAAGTGTTGCAGTTTTGTGTCTTCTCTTCTGAAAATCACTACAAAAGTCTCAGGTCATTTCTGTCTTGGGTACCTATTTAAAATATCCAACTCCAAAAGCTTCCTCAGAGATAGTATTTCAGAACTGGGAGTGTTGAAACAGATCTTCACTCCAATCTGCCAAAGCAAAGCAACTGTCAGTCAGCCAAAAGTCCAGCAAGAAACACAACTACAGCAAAACTATGCAAGTTATCTTTGTACCGGGAGGAGGCTAGAATTCAGCTTTTGTACAGGTCAAAGGAGGCAGAGGAACTCAAAGGGATGCTGCTAAAGAAAATGCTTTCATGCCCCTGGCTTCAGTACACTGAAAGAGATAAAGCAACTCCCTGGAGAGGGCTTCACTTCCAGGGCAGTTGTGTATGGTCTTTCTGAAGATATTTGAAGAATTTAAGTTCTTAGGTTTTATTGAAAAATATCATCTCATTCCATTAAATGTCTGAATTAGAGACTCTATAGGGATGAGAGAGTGAAGCAACTTATCTGCAAACAGTATGCCAGAATGCTGGGTAAAAGTAGTTAAACAGAAAAAAAACACTTTCATACAGTTTTGAGTTTAGGGGCTATTTTTGCTGCGCTGGTTTGTGTAGTTTCACTAATACTTTTTGGCTTTAGCAGTTTTTTATGTCACTCCTGCTGATCAGAACCTTCATGAGTGGTTTGTAACTCCGTCTCTTTTGGTTAGACCCCTCTTCTTTAGGAAAACAACTTATATTCTTCCACACAAATCTGTCTTTCTCAATTGCCTGTGCAAATGGTTTGGATTCTTCCAATAAAAGTAATTCATCCTGGATCAGTGAGAACTGTCCTCAGCATCACTATTATTGTTCTGTACTTTTTCATATGCTGTCTTTAACATCAGTAGAAGTCAGTGGTGTCTTTAAACCCTCCTGCTCTGATACTCACATGGCTTTCTATTGTCCTGCCCCCTATATTAGAAGATGCATTTGCAAATATATTTTGTATGACTTTGCTTTTTTTGATTATTTATCAAATTGCAGCTGTAGTAAGTTCATACCATTGCTATGCAGAAAACTGTCTCTTTGTCTAAATCAACACCCTCTGTTGATAGCTGGATGGGATTCCTGTCTTGCATTCATCTTACAGAGATGCTGCTGCACTGGTTAACTCTGGCTCATGCTAGCTATTTTCACAGCCTTCACAATTTCAACTGTTTTGCTCTTACTAAAGCACTCGCATTAGGAGTAATGTGATCCTACCTTTTTTTTCTGTTAGCCATGGTTACAGAACAATGTTGGCTGTGGGTGCATAATAACATAGGATAGAAGGAACCACCTGTATCATTAAATGAGACCTTCCAGCTACTGCAAACATTACGTCATATAATAATCACTGTTACTCATTTACTGCACTCTATCTTAAAATCATTCAAATGGCTTGGACTTATCCCTGTCCTTTAGCTAATTCCCTTTTTGCAAAACCATCCCTGAACATGACTGGAAACTACCGGTTTTCAGCTGAAGTTCTTTATGGGCAGCTGAGAGCTCATTTGTGCCAACATTACTTATTAATCTAAATAGTTAGCAAACTCTAAGTGCTGAGCTTTTTCCTCAATGTACTTGTAGCTGGCACTCTTTTTCCTATCAGCCCTGGCTGAACAAGGCTGGCTTATCTATCTAGCCTCCTCTCACAAATTAAGTTCTCAATACCCTTACTGTTGTTTTCAGCTTTCTTATCTTCCTTTGCTGGTTTGAAACCACCTTTCAGAAACAGAGGTGAACAAAACCATACACAGCCACTCAGATTTGGTCACAGAAAGGTTTTGTCTCATACTTTCCTTTCATTGCTTTGGGTGGTCTGGCTCTGCTTTAGACTGTGGACCAGATTGTCAAATCTAGGGGAAACCCGTTCACCTCAAACCTGGCAAAGGAGGGGACAGCTACAACACAGGAGATGGCTGTCACCATGCTGCTCTCCAGAGGCTCCAGATTTCTCTGGTGTTGCTGTCTGATAGCAGCCTCTCAGTGATGGATCAGACCAATGGAAACATTGGATTAATACCTACACTCCCCATGCCACATGTGAGGAGTACAGCTGGCATTGGCATGGGTCTTGTGTCACAGCAGGGTTTACCACAGTTATTCCAACCTGGAGTGTATTAGATTCACTATTGAGGCTCTTTAATTTGAATGTTATTAATTTCATGCCCCTTTTAGAAGTTATGTTCTTTTGGTTTTCTCATATCTAAACAAGTTGCCACATTGCAACTTTTCTTGAGAACTCTCTGCCAGTTCTCTTTTGCTCCGTCATTGAAATTTATTTGTCTGGGGTAATAGAAGTACTGTGCTCTTCCCTGCATGGACAGTTTAACAACAGTCACAACCCCATGGTTTAGGAAACAGGTCTGATAAATAATGAGGAAAGAGTGAAATGGTGGGCCTAGATGTGACGTGATGAGCAGGGCTGCAAAGACAGCCTGTAGGCTTTGAATACTGTGTTATAATGTTTCTGTAATGGTAAATAGGGTCAATATTTTTTATATTGTGTAAGTTTTGCCACAGCATTTGGAAGATTAGGATTTGAAGGCTGGGCTGTTGGCTTGGTGCTCTGGTGCTTGGGAGCATTGTATCAGATAAGAGTATCTGAAAAAGTAGAGGAGAGATTTTGAGTGAAGAGAATATCAAAAAGATCATTGAAACTAGTGTCCCTGATAAAGCAGGTGAGACAAATTCAGTGATGTATGGCCTTGGATGGAAAGACAAATAATATTACTGAGCTAAAGGCCTGCTAACACTATCAAAAACATTTGCATTGAGTTTCACAAGGCTGGTATTTAACAGAAAATTTTTAATTTATTACACATAGAAACATGGAGACGTGGGAGGTCTCGAAGTGACTTGGTCACCAGTAAAAGTGGATTCCTAATGGCTATAATTTTTGCAGGCAGCAGGAACAAGTTCTTACATATCTTCAGTTTTTGTTGCTCTGTGGCTAACTTGTCATCCAGCCAGGTTTCCTGGTGTCTCCCAGCCATGACAGTTTCTTATACAAAGAAGAGGAAGATTGTTTTAATTTTTAATCCATAAATTTCCTTAAGAAAGACCGTGTGGATTTGAAAAGCAGTGTCTTAACACTTTGGGCATGTTTGACTCATCCTGTCTGACTGATCTCTCACTGCCATAACAAACCTGGTGTGAACACTTTGTTCTCGTGTGTGGTATTTCAACTCTGAGATTACATTTTGGAAGCAGTCCTGTATCCCTCTCTATTGTCCAGACCAACTGAACTGGAGCCAGTTCACTCTGTGCTGTTACTATCAAGGAATGTTTTAGGGGGTTGGTTGGCCCTGTGGCAGCTGGGAGAGAGAAAGATGTACTCTGAAACCAGCATGAGCTACAGACTTCCTCAGCTGTAAATGGTACCTACTCCATTTTATTGAGTGTCTTCACTACTCCACGTCATATGCCTGTAGACTGTTATATGGGAGGTACTGGAATTCTACTCCCTTCTCTACCTGGGGTATAATAAGTCCATAAAACTGACCATTGCCCACACACTGACACTGCATATAGTCCCACACTTCATTGCACATCTACACAGACACCCCTTCAGACAGGGGCTCCAGTATCATAACCCAGTCACCCTGTGGTTTTTTTCCCAACTGTCAGACCATGTGCTAATCCTGTGTACCTCTTTTAGACTGATCACTGATGAAAGTTTGTTTTCTTGGTGTAATTTATGTGGGAGGACTTAGTACAAAAGACACAGATTGCAACAATCATCTAAAGACCTTGATGGCTTCTGTTCACCAAGGACCACGTGTAGAGCAAGAAATATGCATTTAGGCCCTGCAGAATCACAGGTGACAGCAGAGCTCATCTCCAATGTCTTTCAGTGCAAAATTTTAAAAGAAAATGTTGTGAGAGTTAGTTTTTCCTTCCAGAGAAGCTTTGCTGATCATCTCAGATCTGTGTAGTGCTGTTGTTTTTCACTTGGTGCTTCAGGCTGGAATGGGAATTACTTTTCTCTTCAACAGTTTAAAAATGGCAGATCTCATCTGGGCAGGCTACCTCCATGCTTGCCCACTGCTCCTGGGGCAAAACAAAAAAGTTTGGCACTGGCAAAATTGGTGCTCTCGTTGAAGACTGGGTCTAGTGATATGGTGGTTGAAAGCAGTACCTGGACTTGGAGACCCACCTTCGCTGAACCACGGCATCATATGAGCGTGTCTGAGTTGGCTCTGAGAGCAAAAACAGGGCCAGGTATGTGGAGTGCCAGTATAAGCTGCTCCAAAACAGAGATAGCTTGGATTCTGGTGGTCAATCCAACTTCTATCTGGGAGACCTAGAAAGGATTGTGGGAGGTGGATAAAGAAGGCAGAGGAAGGAATGTTGGCAGAAAAGGAAAAAAATATGCAAAGGAAATAGAAGGCAAAGAGTGTCTCCCTTGCTGCCTGCTCTGCAGGTGGTGGGTGTGTGACGGGGATAGAGATACTAGAAAGAAGAGTATCCTAATGGATTGCAAAAGAGCTTTCACTGACCATTTATTTTACAGTCTGTCAATGTTTCCCCTAAAGCTAGGGTGATCCAGGGACCTTAAAATTACTTCATGGGCAGACCCCCAAGCTGCCAATTGCAGTCCTATTCCCCTTCAAAAAAGGAGAGATTCTCCCCCTTCTTTTTTATGCTCACAATGAAGTGTGATTTTCCAAGGGTCTCCATTTGTATTCTTTGCACAGAACAATACTTTTATTGTTCCATACTCTGGCCATGCTTCTTCTGCAAACACTTTAGCTTTTAAACACAGCATGTCTGGTTTATTTTGGCTTCCTTTCTCTTTTTACCCAACATATTAGAAAAACAGACATGCATCTCCATTGCACTCTGTATTCACAGCACATTGATCTGCACCGTTTTGCATCTTCTGACAGTGCTGATCTCATGCAATTATTGAGAACCCTTTGAGGCAGACATTGACCAAAACACTCTAAAACTACAAAAGCTTTGCTTTCCCAATATTATCCCAATTTTCCCATTAAGAGAGGCAGAGCCAAATCTAATACAATTCTTGCAAAGAGATCTCAGACCTTAGCACTTACATAGTGGTTTTCTGAAGAGCAGCCTGCCTGCAGAGACTCCTGCCCATCCTCAGTCCTACTGATGTGACACCACTGAATCTAGTTGAACTCCAGTGTTTGAAAACTGCTGACAATGAAAGCAGCATCAGACTCAACTAACTGTGTGTGTTTTACATGTGTCTTTTTTCCATCCCACTCCTGACTTTGTTTTCAAGTCTGTACCACTTATGCTCATAAATTGTAATGCTTGATAGATCACGATAGAGGGTTTTTTTGTTGTAGTTATTAAAGAATGTAGAGTTTTGAAAGAAAGCAAGTTAGTTGCCTTCCTTTGTGTGAATGCCATTTTTCATACAGAATAAAACAGGATTAGTCATTTGATAGTTGACATTTGAGTCGTGTTTTGTTACAGTCTTTTTCCCTTAAATACAATGCTACAAAATACCTGTTGCTCTGACAATCAAAATCCATCTATTGTAAAAATGCCTTTAACATTTGGGTTTGCTTGAAGAGGTAGTTTTAATCCTCTGACAGTCAAACAGGAATTTTTCTGGTATGGATAGCTTAGTAACTATATTTCACAACTGTTCAGCATTCTTTGAATCCAGCATGACTTCAGAAATAGACATATTTAGAGCACTACTTTCCCTGATAATTAATCTTCTTTATAGGATATTCTCCCATCTGTGTAGCAGTCATCAAAAGGGAAGTAATAACAAAGGGAGAAATTTACTTCTTCTGTTATTCTCCTCCTTTGACAGAATCACAATGCAGGGAGTGCATGGTTGAGCTCTCCATCCTCCAGCAGAAAGAGGAATTTCCTTTGTGCTTCCAGTCCTCTTACCTGAAAGTGTCGAGCATTCAGCACCTCCCTCCCTAAGACAAACTGCTTAGTGGCCAGTTGTTTTCAAAAAGCTGACATCCTGTTCACCTGTCTAGAAAATGGAGTTAGGAGTAGTACACATCTTAACCGATGAGCTTAACATCTTGTCCCTGTCTCGAAACCTAATACTCCCCACTTACTGCTGTTTTGGATGAGCAGACTAAATGTTTAACACTTCCTTCATTGTGTTCATTTTCAGTGGAAAGAATTACAATTAAATGTCAGCATTGCCAAAGAAACCACAAAGTCATCAGGTATTTCTATCTGTGAAATCACGGAGTAACCATATGATCTTGCCTGTGCTGCCTAGTGAGGATAGGCACATGCCAGCGACAATGTGACAGATACCACAGCAGTACCAGGCAGACAAAACTTCTGAATTGTGAAAGGAGATGCCTTGAAGACCATTGAGACTTAGGAATAGATGTCCATTAATTAATCACTGGAATTCGAACACTAGAGTAATTTGCTTTTCCACAGAGAACTTGTGAAAACTTATAACAGACTAACTGGATCCTAAGTCCAGCTGAGATAGAAATTGCCTCAGTTCTGCTTCAGTGATTGTAGCAATGATGATTTATACCATCTGAGCATTTGAGTTCATGTTGCTGTTTGTAACCATGGTGAAAAAGGTATATTCCAGTGAGCTGAGTGACATAGCATGCTGGAGTTTAATTATTTTTCTGTTTCTAGTTCCTCACTTTCTCTTTCTCATTTTAATGTTATAAGCAACAGCAAAGCTAACATGAAAAATATACAAAAATTCATAGATGACATTTTGTAAGTAGTTTTTACAAACTCCACTTGCTGAAATAGGGGTACACTAAGTTGGTACGTTTATTTGTCTGCAAATATTTTGTTAAATTTGGAAATATTATCCACTCTTCTTGTCAAGAGATCAAAATCTTAGATTCATTTTCCAGTATGATTGTGATTAATTCCTGACATTTCTGATGACTCATCCCCTGTTCTTACCTTGTCTTCTTCAAATGTAAATGAAAAATATATGCAGCCTCTGTCTAATTTTCACACCTGTTTTGGTACATAGGTAAAATTCACTGTGTGGTTTAAGAAATTCTTAGGAAGCATGCAAGGCAGTCACATTGTTCTTGCAACAACAGAGAATAATGTTTGGGTTAAAGTTATGCCATCTTTCTTTGTTATCAGTTTTATGGACACACTGAGAATAGTCAAACAAGCAGTTAACTCTGGAGTATTTGAGTCTTAGTTACATTCTTGTAGGATAATGAGGATGATTTTATCTTTCAATTAGGGAGCTAACTCATGGAAATTTTGGGACCTACTTTGGGAAAGAAAAGTGCTGAAAATGTGGTGAAGTTAAGTATTTTAATAGATCCATTAGCATAAGGTTTATTTCATTTTCAGCAGTGCTGGAGAGCAAGCACAGTGAAACAGAGTTAGCTTGCATATAGGCATGTGCAAATGAGTTTGTCCATTTTATCACAACAGAACTGATTTCTTCTTTGTCAAGGGATATCAAGGAAAAGAAGCATCCTTGCAACTTTTCTACTTGCATTTAGCTGAGCTTCATTTTAAGCATGTCTTTTAACCTTGGTTTCTTATCCTAGTAATCAATTGAAAGAATATCTTTAAGAAGTTGTCAGCCAAAAATAGCAGCTCTATTGCTGAGACCTCCCCTTCCCATCCAACTCTGGTAAATGTTTCCCTTCCTCTCTTTCTCTTCTTATCCAGTCATGTCATCCAACAGAACCAGAGGCTGGGATCTGAAAGTATACAGGAAGGCAGCTGGGGAGAGGGGAGATAAAAGCTTGGAGAGGACAGAGATATTTTCCCTTGTTCCTTATATACTTTCTAAGCATCCTGTCTGATTTGTAGGGAAAAGACACCCTATCTGCCAACCAGCTTAATGTCTTCTCAAGTGATATCCTTTTCCTAATCTGGTACTTGGAAAATTGGAATGCAAATCGATAGTCCTGAAGTGTCATTTCAAAAGAACATTTGAAATAGTTTATTTGCAAACTTTAGAACTACATGTCTTGAGTTTTCTAGAAATAAATAAGAGGTCTCCTTTTCCTTACTCTGAAACTGTTTGCAGAAGTAACCTGCCCTGTACTGCTATCTCCATCCAACCCCAGAAGCACCTTTTTTAGCAAACTCAATGCCTGCAGCCTGCCCTAATGCTTTGTCAGATCCCAAATATCTTCTGCCACCTGCCAGCCACTGACATACATCTTGATAAACAGTGTTTTTCATTTCATGTGAACTGGGTTGTTCTTGTTTACACCCAGCAGTATAAAACAGCTCCTATTGTCCATTGTTCCCTTATGTACTCTCAGAAAACTTATTTGTTTCTGGCAGCCTTCTCTTCAAGGAATGTGATGCAGAGTACAGATAAAAGTGCAAGCATCTGTTAAGATGACTGGCATTATCCTGACAGCAGTGTAGAAATCATCTGCTTGGGAAGGCAGGCAGACACAGCCAAACAAAATTAACTGTAGCTGCAGTCTGCAGTGGGTATCATAAAGCATGTGCTTTAATTCCAGGAGAATTAAAGCAGCTGTGCAAAGCTTGCTGCTTATTTCCTAGTCTTTCTATTCATGGCAGGCATGCACACACTGGTTCCTTCAGCAGGAGCTGACATTTACATAGAAGCTAAGCTCTAGCATACTTTTAAGTAAAGTGTCTGGATAAAGGCAAAAAAAACCAGAGTTCTTCAAATATTAGTTTCTTCTTCGAAGCTTTAAGGAATGTTTGCAATCCTAGAAGCTGGTACATGGCCGACATAAGTGTTGATGCTTTATTTCAGCCCTGATGACAGAGGAAAGTCTCTCCAGTCATCAGTGCTATTTCAGGCAACACTAAGAAAATTCTTGATGTTTTCCAGTTCAAGCTTTGACCTGGCCTGACCCTGCTTAACTTTAAAATCTGAACAACAGGGTCTGAAATTATTTTTTCTGTATCTAAGTATTCAATGCATATTTAAATGCTTTAGGCCTCTACTATCGATGTTGGTCCTCTGATCAAAGATAAATTGTTCTGTTTGACTTTTACAAAGATGATTTTGGCTTGACAGCCCTAAAAAATACTTCTGAAGGAAAAAATTACCGAAATCTGAGATCTTTGGGTTTTTTGTATTTCTCGCTAAAACGTATTTTTAATAAGGACCTAAGAATCTTCAGTGGGTGTCTGCTGAGAGGCACGACTTTGTTTCTTCAATGATATATTTTTTCTCATTATTCCTGATTTGCTGGCTAGATTCAACAAAACAATGTTCTTGAAAGAGACCATCTATTACTCGTCCTTCCATTCTATTCTCCTGGTTTATTTTCAGTTTTTATTATGCAAAATGCAAGAAATCCTTTTAGATGCTTTCAGCAAATGCAAGTGTCAAATTCCTTAAAGATCAGAAAGCAAAAATAGCTCTAGAGAGTCTTCTGCAAGACCCCAGTGCTTTCATAAAACAATCAAAATGAGATAACTGGCATACAAACCAGGGAAAGACTCTCTCCCATCACTGATGTTTCTCTGGGCTGCACAGGGATATCAGGTTGATACTTTGATAGATTGCAATCTGTTTTCAGCAGCTGACCCAGACATAACATCATCATTTCCTGATTATATTGATATGTGTTTCTATTATTTGCTTATTTTGCGCCTTGAGAAACAATTCCTTTTTGTTGTTAAACTGTAAACAGCATAGCAAGGCCTCATATTAAATCATAATTATTTACCATGCTGTTCACGCACCTTTGTCCCTGGGGAATGTGGTGACGTGAATTTACAGGAAGATCGGGGTATTTCTCACCAACAGTTTCCTGTTATTGATATGCTTTTGTTTAGTTGTGATCTTTTTTTTTCTCTTTCAGGTTCTCAGGGGAAAAATAAACAGGCACATGACATTAATCACAGTCCTTGGGTATCGTATTGGAAGTCTCACAAATACTTTCGATGTGGAATTGTGAACTAGGTTTGGATCTTTGGAAAACACCAATGACAGCTTATTGTTTTCTAGTACTTACTCTCCTATTCTGATAAATGATTCCAATAATTCTTAAAAATTCTTTTGTGATTGTGTTCCTTTTTAGATTCCAGAAGGGTTCAAAAGTTTATGAAGACAACCTTGAACGGTTTGCATTTGTGTGCATAGATTTGCATAATTGGGCTAAGTTTTCATTTGAGAGAAAAAGTGGATCACTTGAGAGATAGAGAGGTAATTCAAAAATCCAGAGTCCTTTCAGCAAATACTATCAAACATGGCCAAAAATGTTTTCTTTAAGACAGTTTGCCAAGTCTTTTCTTTAACAATATATGAAGCCTATATTCTTTCTGCAAAAAACCCTGAGTATATAAATTGTATTTACTAGTGTATCAAGAGTCACAAGTATAATTACCAGGGTAGTTATCTAACATATCTAAGATGTAGCTTTTAAATCTTTTTCAGTGGTTTTGGCTATCCTACTTTTATGTCTGTCTCTATGGATATGCGGTACACTCCTAGCCAATAAGCTTTGCAAAATATCTTGATTTAGTAATACAGAATTGCAGTAGAACAACCAAGACATTTAATAACAAACCAAACTTTGGGAGGTTTAGATATTTTTTCTTCCAAAGCATTGTAGAAATATTGTGGTGAAAGGCAAAATGACACTGTGTCCTAGAGAACCCACACCAGGAAGGCCACCAAGAGATAGATCTGTTGGCTAAAACACACCATTAAAGTAACTCAAAAGTAATATGGTAGCTATTCGGTCATTACCAAATTCTCAGGGTTTAATACTTTTGTTTCATCATTGTTAAATAGCATCTTTCTTAGCATCTGTGTTGTAAGATTTAGAGAAAATCTCAGAGTTAAACCTACATGTCCACAACCTATTTGAGGCTGCAGATTTATTGTATTTGGTACTTAGCACTTCAGTGCTGCATTTGGGTGTTTGGCACTGTTGTTTTCCTTCATTTCTGCTGCTAGTATTAAGAATAAGCTCACAAAAGCTGTATTTGATATAATATTAATAAAAATCATAGGATCTTGGAATGGCTTCAGTTGGGAGGAACCTTAGAGGTCATCCAGTTCTAACCCCCCTGCCATGGGCAGAGATATCTTCCACTATCCCAGGTGGTTCAGAGCTCCATCCAGCCTGGGCCTGAACATTTCCAGGGATGGGGCATCCACAGCTTCTCTGGGTAACCTGTGCCACTGCCTCACCATCCTCACAGTAAAGAATTTCTTCCTAATATCCAATCTAAATCTTCTTTCAGTCTGAATCCATTCCCCCTTGTTCTTCTGTCACTACATGCTCTTGTAAACAGTCTTTCTCCATGTCATATGACTTCATACTGAGGTTTTTAACTACCTTCTCCTCCTGGAGTATTTAACTCCTGGATAACATGTAGATGTTATAGGATTTCTTACAATACTCAGTTGTTCCTTTCCAGGCAGGCCATGTAATCTGAACAGCTCTGTAAAAAGGTTTTCAATCCTGCTCCCACTGGATTTCTGTGAATTTGTCCTCATCTGTAAGCTCAGATAAATGAGATCTGGCTGCTTTTCAGATGCAGAAATTCTAAGGAATCTCAGGTTATTAGGTTGACATTTTATCTTCTGGACTTCCACACCCTGAAAGCAAATTGCTGATTCCATTACTCAATCAGTTGTATTTCCTTCCAAAGCTATAGGTTTAAGAATTCACAAACTAGGCAAAATACCTTTCTCTTTGTGGGGAAAAAAAGAATTATAAATTATTTATAAAGCAGGCTATAACAAAGTTTCCTATCTGATTTTTTTCATTAAGTACAAGTATCTCTCAAATCATAAAAATGTGCTGTCCCCTCAGGTCAGCAAGTTTTTTCCAAGCGAAACTCAAGACTAACAGATGAAGTCCCCAACACAACAGCAAGCTCATCTCCCACTCTCTGGTATCACTCTTCAAGACCTTGAGTGCTGGGTTCTCTCCCAAGACACAGTCCACCAGATTCCATAAAGTCCTAAAGTCCTTTCAGTTTTCTTCCAACATGTTGCCTTTTTACAATGGTGGACTGTGCCTTGGCTGTGCCTCAGCAATTGCGTGGCCTGAATTAAACCATGGGTTAATACTTCACTCATACAGCTGATGTATTCTTTAACCTACTGCCAGAGCCAGTGACCTGGTGAAGATGAACTCAGATAAAATGTTTTGGAAATTTAGGAAATGCCTAATTCCCTAGTCATATCCACATCTACACTCTGAATGCACAGTTTCAACGCAGTTCTTCCTTCCTCAGTAAGCATTTAAGATACCGATCTGGATCTTCTATTTAAGTACCACACAGGATGGAAAGTAGTCAGAATTACATTTCATCCAAAATATTTCAGATTCTTTACTCCTACTTGTTTGGCATTTGGGATCACTGCTCAGGACAGAGGAAGAAAAAGGGTCTGTCATTTTTCTGAGTCATTGAATATTTTGTTGCTGTTGTTTCTCTGTAGGTCTTGCTCTCTGGTAACTACCTCAAGAGCCATTTCCAACAAGATGGTGAGACACTTTTACTTCGTTATACCTCTCTGAAACCTCAGTTAGTGATCCTGATATGTTTAACATCTCTCTCAAGGTATTTCCAGTATTATTCTTTCATTCCACAGGAAGAAGTTATTTCTGTTGTTGTTAAGTGCCTTTTGAAAACAGATGTCAGTCATGATCATTACAGAATTATGACACCAAATCAGAATGCCTTTCCCTCTGCATGGATGCTTTGGCCACTTTGATTTGTTTTGCGTTTGACTAACAGATTGCTTTCATGTTTGTCACAATTAGGAGGACAAATGTTCAAGGTAATAGTCAAAACTAGGTATTCAAAGGTCAGTGTTAGTAGAAAAGCTTATTCACAAACCCTGCCCTGCTTCCAGAAATACCCAGATTCTGAAAAACTAAACTTTCTTAAAAGTTCATAAGTCTCTCCTGTTTCCACAGTTCAATGTCTTCTTTGAAAATTTTGTTTTCACACAGAATGTGCACTTATCTAGACAATCAGCAACAATTTTACCGTATTCCTCTGCTTACCTAACGACAACTCTGTTTTCTTCTTATTTCTTCCTACTGGTCAAATAACAATAAAAAGGTCCTTGATTTCCCTTCCACTGCATTGTAGGTTTGGGTGAGATGGTTTTTGTAGGTCCCTTCCAACTGAAACAATCCATTCCATTCTATTCCAACTTCCACTCACAAACTGCCAGGTAATGTACTTCCTTGGTGAGTTCAGTTACTGTGTTGTGGTTCACTATATCTAATATGTACATAGCTATAAATACTATTTTTACCACAGGGTCCAGAAGAATGCTGTGGTATTTATCTCAGCTGAAAGAGTGAGGTAGTATTCACCTCACTTAACTCATGCAAGTGCAATGCAGAAAACTACTGTTTTTCAGTGGGTCCCTTGCAACCCAGAATATTCCATGATTCTGTGATTCTCTGATTCTGAGATCNCTGAGAGCTCAGCCACTGTTACAAGGGAGGGCAGAGACATTCTGCCCTTGAAGAGGTGGATGGAAACACAGGTCAGCCTCAGGTAGGTCTATACATTGTCCTAGATTCCTAAACAAGATACCAGTTTTGCAATTAAAACATATATTTTTTACTTGAAAGGTCAATTGCGCAGGTGGGATTTTAGTTATGCAAATGCCTATGGATGAAATGTGCACATCTCTTACCTGCTGTTTTGTTTGCAAACAGAGAGCAGCATCCCTTAGTATGAAAATCTGATTGATGGGAAAATATATTTAGGCTGGGACAAGTGTAAATACTAGAGTTCCCATCTTGCTGACCAAGGCAGTCTAAGATTTTGTCAATTGTCACCTTGGAGGCAGCCTGGTGTCACTGAGACACTGCTCACACCCAGCACAGGTGTGAGCACAGCTCAGCACAGCTCCAGGGAAGGAGAACTCCAGTGACAGAATCACAAGTGTCCAGAAATGTCTCCATGAGACCTGGCTGTCTTGAGTGTTCAAATGGCATTTCCAAACAGTTTTGATCTACATTTTAGCTAAGAAAATGTAACACAGTCATAGTAGAGTCTAGGTCCTGAAGATATTTCAGCTGTGATGATGTCCTCTGATGACATAGCTGGCTGATGAGAGCTGAGTCATAGCAATCAGGAGACTGACAAAAAAATGGGAGTGACTGTGTGCAGACAGCCTCTCCATTTATTCCAGAGGTGGTTACAGAATCCCATGTCTGTGAGATGCTCTCACTCACATCTCATGTAGGGAAATTTCCAAGTGTTTTAAAAGATGCATGGTGGAATAGAGCTTACAAGATTACTTATATATATTAGTTATATTCTTAAATTTAAATACACCAGTCAGAAAGCTGATCCCATGGGAGAACTTAGCTCCCAGCCAGTGAGGGCTACCACAGAGAGTACATTTTTAAAACATAAAACCTCATTATCTTTCCTCATGAAAAATATTTATTCTTTCTGTTCCTAAGCTATGTTTTTCTCTGGCATTTTTCAGATATTGGTGCCAATGTCATTTTACAACGATTTTTGGCACAGAATACAACATATTAAACTCTTCCTCTCCACACAAAACAAACAAATGAAAACAGAAACAGAAAACCTTTTATCTGTTGTCCTTTTTTTTCACAAGAATTAAATAGTTATCTATTGTTATGACAAGCAAAAATCACTCAT
Source organism: Notiomystis cincta (assembly GCA_013398075.1). Lineage (NCBI taxonomy): Eukaryota > Metazoa > Chordata > Aves > Passeriformes > Notiomystidae > Notiomystis > Notiomystis cincta. Next base: position 84,596 of record VZRX01019440.1, on the reverse strand, counting down.
TAATGTTACCAACAGCATTCTGGAGTAAATGAAGAATAATATAGATATCACTTAATAGGTCTTAGTTAAAAACAAAAAAAAACTAAAAAAAACCAACATATGTTGTCATAAGAAATTTACTTACAGATTTTACTCATAATATTTGATATATAATAAGTAATTATTTTACTTAAAGAACTTAAAGTATAAAGTGCTTATTTGCAGTTATAGTGGATTATGGCATGATGTATGTTTTTTGTTTTTTTTTTTAAATCGGGATTTTACATAAAATTTAGCAAGCCACAATTTAAAACAAATATTCAGTATCCAAACCTCCAGTGTTCCCAAAGCACTTTGCTACTGCTTTAAGGCAAAAAACCCAACACAGTAATTCTTACAGCAGCAAGAGGAACAGACTTCAGAAGGACTTGCCAGCTAGCTGCCAGGCTGCTTCCACGGATCCTCAGTCCTCTAATCCGTACAGGTTTTATGGAGTATTACTGCTCATGCTCATGTTGGCCCTCAGAGGTGGCATCTCCAGCCGAGAAAGGACCACGACTGCAGGTTTGTACTGCCAGGTCTCGAGGGTAACCTCCACACTGCCCATATGGCTCTACCCAAAGCGTTTTCAGGAGGACAGTGAATGAATGCCTGGAAAAGGTGTAGGAATTGCATAGCACTCAGCAAGAAGTGTGCTTGAGATGAGGGAGACACAGCCAAGGAGAGGACCAAAGCACTAGAAGTCACACCTNTGTAGGTCCCTTCCAACTGAAACAATCCATTCCATTCTATTCCAACTTCCACTCACAAACTGCCAGGTAATGTACTTCCTTGGTGAGTTCAGTTACTGTGTTGTGGTTCACTATATCTAATATGTACATAGCTATAAATACTATTTTTACCACAGGGTCCAGAAGAATGCTGTGGTATTTATCTCAGCTGAAAGAGTGAGGTAGTATTCACCTCACTTAACTCATGCAAGTGCAATGCAGAAAACTACTGTTTTTCAGTGGGTCCCTTGCAACCCAGAATATTCCATGATTCTGTGATTCTCTGATTCTGAGATCTGTTCTCCCTAGATTTCCTACATAATTTATAGAGAATAATAAGTTCTTTGAGAGAATTCCTCTGACTCTCTAGAGAACACCAAGAGTGGGTTAGATGAGTGTGTACAGTTGTTGTGAACGACCTGGGTTTACAAATGTAGAGGTTTAGAAGCAAAGCAAACGACTCTACAGCTGTATGAGCACTTTAAGTAAGAATTGTGTAGGTGATAGGTAGAGGGGACACTGGAGGGCTTGAGCTTGCCCTGCAGGCAAGGCTCATGAGGTCAGCCACAGCTCTGTGTCTGACAACAGAGCCCTGTGTCACTTTGGCACTAGCACACATGAACTGGACACACCGCGAAGCTCTCTTAGTCCAGACTCCTGGTGTTTGCAGCATATCTCCCTTTGATGTGGTAAGCCCTGCTCAGAACCCTTGTACTGCATGTGCATCCCCTTCTCACCTGGCAGCTTTTTATCTTTTCAGAGGGTTTTAGCATTGTTCGTTGTCTAGGTGTGATTTACCAGTGAAGTCAAGCTCACAGAGGCACCCAGCACATAGCATGTGCACAGATTGTCACCAGGTTTTGCAATGAACTCTCTGAGAGCTCAGCCACTGTTACAAGGGAGGGCAGAGACATTCTGCCCTTGAAGAGGTGGATGGAAACACAGGTCAGCCTCAGGTAGGTCTATACATTGTCCTAGATTCCTAAACAAGATACCAGTTTTGCAATTAAAACATATATTTTTTACTTGAAAGGTCAATTGCGCAGGTGGGATTTTAGTTATGCAAATGCCTATGGATGAAATGTGCACATCTCTTACCTGCTGTTTTGTTTGCAAACAGAGAGCAGCATCCCTTAGTATGAAAATCTGATTGATGGGAAAATATATTTAGGCTGGGACAAGTGTAAATACTAGAGTTCCCATCTTGCTGACCAAGGCAGTCTAAGATTTTGTCAATTGTCACCTTGGAGGCAGCCTGGTGTCACTGAGACACTGCTCACACCCAGCACAGGTGTGAGCACAGCTCAGCACAGCTCCAGGGAAGGAGAACTCCAGTGACAGAATCACAAGTGTCCAGAAATGTCTCCATGAGACCTGGCTGTCTTGAGTGTTCAAATGGCATTTCCAAACAGTTTTGATCTACATTTTAGCTAAGAAAATGTAACACAGTCATAGTAGAGTCTAGGTCCTGAAGATATTTCAGCTGTGATGATGTCCTCTGATGACATAGCTGGCTGATGAGAGCTGAGTCATAGCAATCAGGAGACTGACAAAAAAATGGGAGTGACTGTGTGCAGACAGCCTCTCCATTTATTCCAGAGGTGGTTACAGAATCCCATGTCTGTGAGATGCTCTCACTCACATCTCATGTAGGGAAATTTCCAAGTGTTTTAAAAGATGCATGGTGGAATAGAGCTTACAAGATTACTTATATATATTAGTTATATTCTTAAATTTAAATACACCAGTCAGAAAGCTGATCCCATGGGAGAACTTAGCTCCCAGCCAGTGAGGGCTACCACAGAGAGTACATTTTTAAAACATAAAACCTCATTATCTTTCCTCATGAAAAATATTTATTCTTTCTGTTCCTAAGCTATGTTTTTCTCTGGCATTTTTCAGATATTGGTGCCAATGTCATTTTACAACGATTTTTGGCACAGAATACAACATATTAAACTCTTCCTCTCCACACAAAACAAACAAATGAAAACAGAAACAGAAAACCTTTTATCTGTTGTCCTTTTTTTTCACAAGAATTAAATAGTTATCTATTGTTATGACAAGCAAAAATCACTCATTAATGTTACCAACAGCATTCTGGAGTAAATGAAGAATAATATAGATATCACTTAATAGGTCTTAGTTAAAAACAAAAAAAAACTAAAAAAAACCAACATATGTTGTCATAAGAAATTTACTTACAGATTTTACTCATAATATTTGATATATAATAAGTAATTATTTTACTTAAAGAACTTAAAGTATAAAGTGCTTATTTGCAGTTATAGTGGATTATGGCATGATGTATGTTTTTTGTTTTTTTTTTTAAATCGGGATTTTACATAAAATTTAGCAAGCCACAATTTAAAACAAATATTCAGTATCCAAACCTCCAGTGTTCCCAAAGCACTTTGCTACTGCTTTAAGGCAAAAAACCCAACACAGTAATTCTTACAGCAGCAAGAGGAACAGACTTCAGAAGGACTTGCCAGCTAGCTGCCAGGCTGCTTCCACGGATCCTCAGTCCTCTAATCCGTACAGGTTTTATGGAGTATTACTGCTCATGCTCATGTTGGCCCTCAGAGGTGGCATCTCCAGCCGAGAAAGGACCACGACTGCAGGTTTGTACTGCCAGGTCTCGAGGGTAACCTCCACACTGCCCATATGGCTCTACCCAAAGCGTTTTCAGGAGGACAGTGAATGAATGCCTGGAAAAGGTGTAGGAATTGCATAGCACTCAGCAAGAAGTGTGCTTGAGATGAGGGAGACACAGCCAAGGAGAGGACCAAAGCACTAGAAGTCACACCTTGGGGAATGAAAGAAAAAAAGAGAACCAAGGTGGGGAATGAAAGAAAAAAAGAGAACCAAGGTGGAGAGAAGTAATGAGACATGCAGGATCTGAGTAGGGCACAATTTGATAGGCAAGACAAGCCACTGCTTTGCAGCAAAAATTGCTGGGTGTAAATCTATGATTTTCTCTTTCCTTTTGATTTATGTTTTCTTGCTTTTATTTCTCCCTAGAAGTTTGAGTGTCTGTGTGAATTGAATGGCAAGGCCCCTTCTCTCAAACTCAGAAATACTCTACCATATTGGGAATTTATATTTCCAACTTGCAAGGCACAAAGAAAGTTCTTTTCTGAAAACAATGTCTCATTTTAATAAACAAAGTGGAAAATAAAATTCTCGAGCATAAAGAGACATTTCCTATACTGTTGGTAATGAGTATCTGAGTTTTAAAAAGATTTCTGGCTCTTTTTGAAACACACTTTATTAGTAATAGAGTATTTCTTGAATATAACTTTGAATCATTTCTTTCAAGCAATAAGACAGCACCCTGGGGCTGCTGAAAATATTTGAAAGTGCTAAGTGTACAGTTCAGAAAGAAAAATATTTACCTTTCATGAAGGCATGATGACAAGGAAAAATTCTGAAGACATTTTCAGATGCTGCTTGGAAACTTGGCACTATGGTCAAGGGATTCATTTTGCAGTCTTTACATGCCATGTATGAAATCACACTTGCTCTTCTCTAAGCACTTATTGGGGAGACACTTCAGAAACAGACCATTCATCCTCATGGGGAAAATCCTAAGGCATAAGTTTAGATCATAGAGTAACAAATGGTTTTCAATACCTCAAGGATTAGCAGGAGACCTCAGCCTGTTTCCACCTCTCCCCGTCTGGTGGGTAACCCTGGCTATATTATATCAGTACATTGGGTCTCAATTTCTTCCTTTTTAAACAGGAAAGGGAAATGTGCTTTAGAGATAAGGATGTGATCATTATACAAGGAATAAATATGTCTATTATTTTTAATCACAAGTATAGAACATAGTCATTGCGCTGTAGTGCTAAAAGCTTCACAGCTCTCAACACTGGCTCAATGTTTCTTCTGGTTTTTTCTATTTTCTTTCTTGCATGTTCCAGATCATCAAAGGAAACTTATCCTTCCAAGAAGAACTGGACAGAAATAGTATAAAGAAGTAAACATCAAGTATTATTAAAGAAAATTATTTAACCCTGTTGCATGGGAAAGGGAATAGATAACTGGTTTTAGAATGAGAAGTCATTTTGTCTTACAGAGTTGGAGGAGAATGAATTATGCTTTGTTTGAGAAATAACTTTTAACTGCAGCCTGGAAAAATATCTTTGGTGATAGAAATATATAGAAGAACTTTTTATACTAAGAATTAGAAAAAAAAAGCAGGCAGGAAGAAACCAATTAGCATAGTAGTGAGGCTGAATATACTTTAGCCTAGCAAGACTCAAGAAGAGAATGCTAAATAGGAGCTCGAAGAGCTGCTTTAATAGAGACAGCAGTATAATATAGCATATCATAGAATCACAGAATGGTTTTGTTTGAAGGCAGCTTAAGGATAATCTCTTTCAAAGCCCCATAGAGCCTGGCCTTTCACACTTCCAGGGATGCAGCACTCACAGCTTATCTGAGTGACTTGCATGCTGTCCACAGATGAAGTTATACCGCTTTTCTGATTCTCCTTCTCTGTAACTTAAGCCTTAGAGTCATGGAAGGAATACCAGGGATATTGAACCTATATTGTGAGTTACAGGTGTCATACGTCACTGTTCATGTTAACTGCAGCCAGCACTTGAAGTAGAGGTGTTTGCACATGGGCATGCTTAGCTGCCTGTGTCTGTGTGTGTGTGCTTCTCTCAAAGCAGTGTGGGGTTGCAGAGTCCCACACGGTACTGGGACTTCTTTGTACTTTACTCTGTGTAAGCTCACAGGAAGACATGGTCTTTGTCCCAGAGCATTTTAATGTCCACCTAGAAACAATGGCATGAAACAAAAGGAGGGAAGCAGAGAGGGAAAGGGACAATGAGGTCTCAAAGTTACGTGAGTCAACTCCACATACAATGGAATTGACCTGAATCCTCTGAAAGGCTCCTCGGGTAAATAGTTTTGCTGTCCTGGTATGTGTCCGGGCAGCTGGTGCTTTTACACAGCTTTGATGATCTGTCTATTCAGTTTCATTCTGATGTGGAGGATGTTGTTTGCATTGTAAGAGAAGAAGGCCTGGTTTTGAGGAGGGAAGCCGGACTTCCACATTTGCATGCCACTGAAATGAGTTTGGGAAATAAAATAAAACCTAGGACATATAGTGTTTTTAACAGCATGTCTGAGAATTGTAACAGGAACAGATATTGGAGTTATCTGTCCTTCTGGACTTCTATGCTTCTACAATCCCAGCAAGTTCAGAGAGTTATGTGGATGGGGGCTATGGAGAGGATCTTCCTACGATTTAATTTATACTCCTTGAGAAGTTAATAAAATTTAATTGCAGATGACAGTCAGTCAGCATAATTTATGTGCACCATCTGTCTTACATATAAACATGCTTGTGTGAAAAAATGCTGGTTCCCAAAAAACCTGTGTGAATAAAAATATTTTCACACGATTCTTTCTGGAGAAATGGTTGCAAATATGCACAAGCCTGCTGGAAGCAAACATCTGTCCAGAGACAGAAAAACCATTCATTACTATTGAACAAACTTGCAGAGCTCTGATGAGGAAATAAATTTTAACAGTAAATATCTCATGCTCCAAGATTTTTCATTAGAATTGTTAGGCTCTAGGATACAAGAAAAAGTACACACCCTGCTCCATAATCAAGTTTTCCCATACCAAATTACAGAACAAGAAATCAAGCTAATTGACATTCCTCTTCTCATTAAACCACAGGATACCTGAAGGTCTGCTTTGCAAATGTTTAGAAAGCACTTCATGAAAGAAGATAATACAATAGGTAGGTCACTAGTCTGGTCCCCACAACAGCTGGAGAGAGCCCTTGCTTTGGTACAGAGTACCAGTGGGGTCCTGGTGGGAACCTTGGCCTCCCGTTCCCTCTGCTCACTGCCTTCAGGCTGTGTTGCCTTTCTGTCTGTGAGTGCAGCCGTGGGGAACACACTAAGGACTGCAGGACACTTGTGAAACTGTGGAGGAAGCACCACATAGTGGCAAAATGTTTTTGTGATACATAGGGCTCCCTTTTGTTGTTTACAGGAGAAAAATATTCGTACCTGCCTAGCACAGATTCAGCTAAGTTCCTACAGACAATGCACCTGAGCTTTTCAGAGCACAAAATCTACAGGTAGCTCATCTACTGTTTCTCCATGAGAGCACTGCCAGCTGAATTCTCAATGCTTCTGTCTCCTCTCTTACTAAGGGTGCTATTTATAGCCCCTCTGGCTGCATTCCATCTGAAGGTCAGATTGTTTACAGGCAGTGAGGATATATTGTGTTTTTTAAATAGAGAACACATATTTTGATTCATTAAAAAGAACACCAACTCTTTTCCCTGCACAAGATAATCGACAGAACTTACTCCTTACTCACAACAGAGACCTGGCTGCAAATCCAAAGCATTCCAGAGATGGATGAAAAATTGGGAAAGTTCAGTAAGGGCTTTCACATGCATGCAGGAAAGTAAAGAACATCCAACAAATAAACACAAATAAATACAGATGAATGCAATGGCATTTCTGTCCATTGAATGCTTAACCCTGGTTTTATGTTTGTTTTTTTTGCAGCAACTCCTGCTCTGCTACTAAACAGCATATGGAGTTTCATACTTTCCTGCACAGTTTCATTCTCTGCAGGCATGCTATGGCTCCCAATATTTATTTTCCAGTCACAGAATTCTTTACTATTTCCTTCATTGGAAGCAAGATTGGCTCAAAAGTTTTTGTGCTCTACAAACCCAAATAGAAAAGGAAAATGGCAGATACTGTATAAAAGTAAAATACTGGTTTAGGTAGATATATTATGCATGGTATCTATTTTTTTTCTCCAAGTTCCAGTAATAATACAGAAGTATTATTCTCCAGTGTAATACAGAAGTACTTCATGTTCTGATGAAACAAATGAGTCCCTGAATATGACATAATATGGTTCTCACCTTTCTTCACTGCTTTTTAGTTCTTCATCTTCTCCTTGCCTCAATATATCAAAGGGGGAAATGTCACAAAGAACTGGTGTCTCCATTCAAATGCTTAAAGACATAAGTAAAAAAATGAGCCATTCTAGAGCTTTTATAGAGCAGTCCTTTGCAGCATAAGAGCACATGGAACAGGCAGAAACTTACACGTGGAGCCAGGTAATTCACATCACTCAGCAAAGAGCTATTTTTGGCAATTAGGAAATTAGGTGTCCTGAGAAAGAAATCTTATCCAGTGCACGGGAAAAGAGGACAGTGTATGGCCAGTGAGCTGATTATAGGCTCAGGCTTAATTGGAGAAATAAGGTCTTCAGCCTCTCCTCTCCTGCTAATTCCAGCCACTGCCATGGCACACGTGGTTGCAGCAGTACAGCCTACCCCTGAAATGCAACCTTGCAACAGACCTTTAAGTCTGATCAGCTCCTTCCACTACTGAGACTACTGCAAATTTAAGAGCCTAAGAAATAGGAGAAAAAAGTTTTTTAAAAATTGCTTGAACTTAAGTGATTGGAGAGGTCTGTTTCATACCTACCACCCTGTGAAGGCATCCAGGGAATTGAGGTTGGAGCACAGTAGGTACTGCCTGGCTGAGGTTTGCCCAGGCCCATGGCAATGGTGACAACTCCCTCCAGCACATGAAGGGAGCATGAAAGCCTTCCAGTACCTGAAAGAAACCTACAAGAAAGATGGAGAAAGACTTTTTAAAGGGCATGTAGTGACAGGACAAAGGTGAGTTGCTTTAAAATCAAACAGAGTAGGTTTAGATTGGATATTAGGATGAAATTTTTACTGTGACAGTGGTTAGGCATGGGGACAGGTTGCTCTGAGGAGCTGTGGGTACCCCATCCCTGGAAGTATTCAAGGCTGAGTTGGATGGGGCTCTGAGCAACCTGGTCTAGTGTAAGGTGTCCCTGACCAGGGCAGGGGGGTTGGAACTGGGTGGTCTTTAATGTTCCTTTCAACCCAAACCATCCTATGATTCTATGTAAAGAGAAGATGTTAACTCCACAGCTGAATTTGGTAATGTCCTATGAATAGATTGGAGGCTCACATGACTCAAGTCAGAGAATGAACTCTGTGGGCCCAGGACCAAAGGTTGGATGGTGCTTCCTAAAAAATTGCTTGAAATAATAGAAAACCATGAGTTTCAAAGAATTCATCTTATTTCAGACTAAAAGAAACTGAAAGCTGCAGATGCACAAGTTCAAGAAGTGGTTAAATTGCAGTCTGCCCAACAGCTCTGTTCAGACCTGACTCTTTCAGCCCAGCACAAGTATCTCTGCTGCCTGCACAGTTAGAACTACGAGAACAATCCTGGTCTTGCTGTTATGTTAGACCAGGTCACTAGAAAGAGCTGCCAGATGCCAAGGATGTCCTGAGAAAGAGACTGGCAGTTTGATGGCTGTTGGGGGGCTAAGGGTCATTACGAAGAACATATCGGGCTAGAAGAATCCTCAGCCTGAACTGAGGATAATATGGCTTTTCTCCCTCCTTATGTTACATTCTTACTGCAGCGCTGGACGATGGCTTGATCTTACCATGTGTAAGGTTGTGATCAGCTACAATGTACTTCCTACACAAAATCATCAAGTTCCCGGTGTCCCAGTATTTGCTCATTTGAATCAGCTGAGGCTGATCTCACCTTCTTCTGCTTTTTACATGTCCACCCTGGAGATAATAGGAAACAACCACCACACTATGACAATCCACTTAGCAACTTATCCAAGACAAAGCAAGGCACAGAATGAACCCACCACTGGCCAAGGCTAAGCCTGTCAGAGAAGATAATAACACCTCATTAACTTATTAAAAAATTAACTTATTTAAGAAGGGAAAGAAAGTTATTGTGCAGGTGTAATTGCACTCACAGAAGAGCAGAGTGAAAATATGTGAGAGGAAGAGCCCTGCAGACATCAAGGTCAGCGCAGAAGGAAAAACTGAAGGTGCTCCAGACTCCAGAGCTGAGGGTCCCCTGCAGCCCATGGTGCAGATCATGGTGAGATAGTTGTGTCCCTGCAGCCCATGGAGGTCCTGGGGATGCAGAGATCCACCTGCAACCCATGGAGGAGACCCACACTGGTGGATGCCTGACAGGAGGCTGTGATGCTGTGGAAGGCCTGGAGCAGGGACCTGCCCACCATGGAGAGAGGAGCCCATGCTGGAGCAGGTTTCCTGGTAGGACTTGTGACCCTGTGGGGGACCCACACTGGAGCAGGGAAGGATGTCCTCTCCCTAAGCAGCAGCAGGAACATGTGATGAACTGACCATAACATCCAGGCCCTGTCTCCCTGCACTGCTGCAGAGAGCAGGCAGCACCCAGGAAGCAGAGAAAGGTGGGAACAAGGTGTTTTTTTAAGATTTGTTTTATATTTCATTATCCTACTCTGAGTTTTATTTTTAGTAAATTCTAATAATTTCCCCAAGTCAAATCTGGTTTGCCCATGACAGTATTCAGTGAGTGATCTCTCCCTGTCCTTTACTCATGAGCCTTTTATTTTCTCTCCACTGTCCAGTTGTGGAAGGGAATCATAGAGCATCTTTGGTGGATATCTGGTATCCTGGTAATTGTAGGTAAAGCCTTGGTAATTATTTAAGATAATTTATGCCAAACTTATTAACTTAATTAATGTCCAGGGCATCTGTGCATAGTTTTCATCAAACATTCCTTTTGGTTGCTTTAAGCCAGTCGTGGTGGTGGTGAAGTGCTGTGGATGGCAGTACCAGCCCTCATACTGGCCAGGGGAAGCCAGGTGTTGCTCCTTGCAATGGCCACTGCCAAATTTCAGCATTTTTAAAATACTTTATAAAGTAAAGAAATGAGAGAATTAGAGAAGAGAAACAGAAACTTTCGCTATTCACTGTATCTGGTTTTGTACTTTCTGTTGGACTGTGTTCATATTGCCAGCCCCAAGTTCACAGTCTCAATTGGGATCCAAGTCCTAAGAAATCCTGACATCAGTTTCAATGTGCCAGAGGATTTAGTTTGGGCTTTTTAACACCATCTCTTGGAGTGAGCACATGGCTTCTGATTTCTGAGTGTCTGAGTGCACACATGCAAGGAAGTTAGAGAAGTTTTTTGTGGGGTAAACAAAAATTTTCCCCAAAAATCTTTTATGTTTTTAAACATCAGATGAGGTTCCTATCTAATTCTTTGCAGATAGGTCCTAGGCTGCTAGCAAAGCATTCAGTCATAACACAGAATTTGTGGTACATCTTTGACAGGTGAAACCATCTACTGTTCTGTAGGTAAGTTACCTGGCTCTACAAGATTACAAATACTTCAGGATATAAACAAAGAGGGAAAAAACACACAAAACTTCTTTATGATACAATGTTTCACCAGAGCCCATTTGTGTTCCTTTTTTTATTAAATGCCAGGCTGGGAAAGTTAAGGTGAGACTGGATACTAGTGGCTTCCCAGGTGCAAAGACTTGGCTGTAGAACAGACTTGAGTTTTCTTTGTGTGCTGCTCTTTTCTTATGCTTATGAAGCCTGAGTATGTTGAAAGCTGAAAACTAGGGATGTAAATTTCCTAAATGCCTTTAGAAAACCAAGAACTCAGCCACTGCCAAGAGAAACATGACTTCCTGAAACTGGACAGCATTGCTCGGGTTTCCTTTGAAGCAAAAAAAAAAAAAAAAAAAAAGGGAGAAAAAAAGGAGCGCGGACAAAAAGAC
>VZRX01019440.1:62054-73127 GCA_013398075.1 Notiomystis cincta | reverse complement strand
AAGAAAAGGAGGAAAAAAAGGAGTGCGAGCCAAATGCCTGAAATATGTAAGACAGAGCGATACAGGAGGTAAGGGGAAGCTGCATAGGAAGCAAAGCAAAGCCCAAAATAAAGAGCAGGAATGGAAAACTAAAAATAACAAACAGGAAAGTGTGACACAGCTGCAAGGGCTCTGGTGCATTCTCCCCCAGCATTGTACCGTTTTTTTTCAGGAACATACTAATATTGTGTTTGGATTTCAATGGCATTCCAAACCATTATTTGTTCTTCAAAAATAGATGTTTCTCTTGTGAGGAAGAAAGATATTTTCAAGTAATGTTCATAGGATTTCAGTTGTTCCAGTTTACCAAAAACCACTTTTGTTAGGCTCAATGTTTGCAGAGCAGAAAAACTGCATCGATTATGTCATTTTGTGAAAAATTATTCTGTGTCTCCTTAGAATAGTGAAGGTAAGCTCATGCATAATCAACTGTTGCCCTTATTTTTAGTTGAGTTTTTACTTGATGGCTTTCAAAAGTAGGAAGGGAGCAAGCACATGAATCTGAGGTGCAACCACTTTGGAAGCACAGTGAATGGAAGGGGATCAGGGAGGATTAGGAGCGTCATGTTGACTAATAAAGTTAAGGAAATCTCTGTCTTTTTCTTCAACCAAACACAAGTTTGTTTGTTTACACAGAGCATTTTGCAGGACCAAGCAGGCAGCTCAGGGGATATGAGGCTGCCAGGACTGTGGCTGGATCCCCGCTGGCGCCTGTGGAAAAGCCAGGCTGTCCAGGCGTGGGTGCCACACAGCCACCCAACCACGACTGAGGCACCCAGCACAGGGTGTACAGGGGTCACTGGCAGCTGCTGCACAGGAGAGGGCAAGGAATACTTCAGTGTTAGGATGTCTTGCTATTTTAACCCCTATTTGATTGCTAAACTCACCTATCCTGAAATAACCAAGCCAATTTAGTTGAGTTGTGTGTGCTCTCCAGCCACGCAGAAGATGGATGGTGCCACTTTTGGAAGAGTAAAAATCCTGAAAACACCAGTTTGTCAGCCCCAGTTTCCTTGGACACTCACAAACCCTAGTGAAAACCACATTAAGATGTGCCAAAGGGGAGATCCTTATGTCTGTCGAGTTATCAGTCCAATTTGTAGAATTCCTATTTTTGGCAGACACAACAAGAACAGGAAATATTTACCAATTTTGCAGGTGTCAGGAAATATTTTCAAAGTGCTGCTGTGACTTGACAGTCCTTTTAAATAGATAGCAAGCATGTACAGAGGTGATAATAAATATATTTTAATTTAAAATATGCACTTTAATGTGTTTGCTCCAATATCTATGTCCTAGCAGATCAGAGTGGCAAATTCATATTATTAATCACATTATAGTGATTAGGCAGTGATAACTCTAACAATACTAGTGTGAATGTTTTATATAATGAAATAATACTTTAGAGTACATTAAAGATGCTTCTCGCAGTTGAGGTTGATAAGGCTGTTTTTCATTAAATGTTGAGCTACACTGGAAATATATTTCTTACATTTTTATTTATAAATATTACATATTACATTATTTGAATTGAGGGTGAAATACATCTGAATATATTTCAGGCTTCTCTATTCTGTGTATTTCAGACACTGCTCTAAAACATTTGATTAGATGTTGTTTGAACTGTAATGGTGTCTGCAACACTCCATAATACAGACTGAATACAAACTGCATTACAGCACAGTTCTTATCAGTGTCATCGCTCATTAGCTAAAAAATAAGAGTCACTGCATATATTACATAGGTTACAGATCAGTAGCTGAGGCAGTAACAGCTCCCTTCCAGAGACGAGGCCTATTTGCCAAACATGTTCATACTGGAAGTAATACATGACCCCACTAAAAATAGATTAGATACTAGATAACAGGACCACAGTCTGTGATGAACCATCTCACGGCTTTTACTTCAGGAGTAGTAGAGGACTTGGCAGTGTTGGGCTAACAGTTGGGCTCAGATGAACTTAAAGGCCTTTTCCAACCTAAACAATTCTACTATTCTATGGCTCTATCATCTGCATGATCATTTGCATTATTTCTTGTCCTGGTGTAGTCCCATTGTTACTGGTAGCAACAGATAAATATTTCAATGGATAAAGGATAAAATATAAAGATGAAGTACTGTAATTTCATCCTGAAATCTGTTCTATCACTGAAGCAGCTGAAGAGATGTAAAAACATCTTATAAAATTGGTGAAAAGGAGTAAAAATCATCCAAAAATGTTTTCAAGGCATTCCTCTTCATCTCCTCCTTCTCCTGATTTGCCAGTTGTGGATTCACAGGTTACTCCTTAATGGTAAATGCAAGAGTGTCAAGGAGCTGCAGCCTCTGCTCCAGAGCTAAATACTCCCTGGCCAACAAGATAAGACAACTATCAAATCCTTCATGCAGTGAGATTGGCCAAAGAGTGGCTGTTCCAAGTATGCAGCTAGGATCCAGCCACCTTGTTTTGAAGATGAAGGTGGTTGGAATAGTGTGGGCAAGAATCATTCTGGGCATGGGACACCACTCAGTTTCTGTAATCTGTGAAGGGTCCCAGCAACTTGCTGAAATAGATGCAGACATTGTGAAACTGTTTCTCAGGATTTGAGAGCAAAAGTGTACCTAATCTGCATGTACCATGGCTGTACCATCACCAGCAGGCTTACTCTATCATTAATAGATAGACACAATAGACAGTGATGCTTTCAGGATTTTTTTTTATTGAACAATAATAATATTACACTCTTTAAAACCAACTGTCTTATTAGATTTACATTCAAGAACTCATAATGTCATTTATGACACTGTTGCAAAATATTAATAATGTATGCAGTATTTACTACATTCTTTAAATATTTCTCATCAGTGTGCTGGAAGACCGTGGATTTGATCCTGCTCTCACTGAAATCAAGAAAAAAATAATTTTTGATATCAGTAGATTAGAATCAATACACTTGCTAGTAAATGGCCCAAGATAGCATTATTCCTCCTCAGACCCTAAGATTCAGTACAGGTTAAAATGTGGTATTATGCTAGTTTGAGATTTATGTTTGTATGTCTCCAATTATCATGGCAAGAGAACCTGAACTTTCATCCCAACATTTGGATGTCTACTGCTGTCATCATCATCTTGTTGCAGATCAGCATGATTCATGTCTGCTTTCCCAGGTGAAAGCACAGATGTTGACTTTGGATCTCTTTAAGGGCATTAGAGTTTCTGTTGTTCATAGATTTAAAAGTATGCTTTCAGATCCTGAACTAGACTCTGGCTGCTGTACGGTGTGTTCCTTCTTTCACTGCAGTCAGTGTCACAGCTCACGTTGATTTCAAAGGAAATGTTAAAACCAAGCCACACTTCCAGTGAGAGTTCTCTGTGTTATAAGGCAGTTCCTAAACTCACAGCATGCAGGCTCACTCTGACACACCAACATCAATTTTCATTATCTGTGGATCTGGTTGTTTTCAGACATGTTAGCAAACCCTTCTCAGTGCTGATTTTTGACTTACATATATCATCAGACTGAATGAGGGACTGCCCTTCCTGCAACATTCTAACACACATAAGTTTTTCTCCTGGCTGAAATGGGACCACTTGCCCATGCAATTGAGAAACAAAGAACTGGGTACCAAAATACTGTAGTCTGTGGCTGCACTATCACTTGCTGAGGGTCCAATCTTCCCTGGATCAAATAAACTCCCTGTGAGTCACATCTGGGCCATAGCCAGCAGTGAAGATGGAAGGCATGAAGGTCCCTTTGCTGGCCTCTCACCACTCTTCCCAAAGAAAAGCAAATGTCACCTTAATGACACCAACTTGCTGGTTTATAGAAACATATATATTTAAATAATGAAAAGCAGCTTCTTTTGTTTCAGATCCCCTTCTACAAATCGGTAGAATTTACCAATCTGCTGTTTCTCTGTACAAAATTTAACTTTAGAAATCCAACTAAATACAATATATGTCTGCAGTGTCTTGCCTAAGTTATTCACAATGTATAAACTGAAATGCTGGGTGTCTTCTCTCTGAAGAAAGGCATATTTATCTTGAGGAATTGTCACCAAATTTCCAAAAATTAGAAAATTGTTAACAACTAATGTCAGTTTATTTAATTTACACTGTTGTGCTTTTGTTGTTACTGTTGTTATTGTGATGCAGGGGTGTTCTTTCTGTCTGAGGTGTTGTTGATGTGTGTTTCTTTCATGATGGTTCCACATCAATAGTATCACTCACCCAAACTGTCCTCTTCATTCAGTGAGAGCTCTCCCAGCCTCAGGCTGGCAAGAGTCAGCCTCTGGCATTATTTAAATGATCATGTTGGGTTTTCAGTATTACTATACATTCAAAAAACCACAATACATTTCTCTGCTCAAATACTTATCAAAACAAATTTGAAAGGTCATATACACTGTACAGTCTATTTTTAAGTAAACATTTTTCTCATTAAAAACGGGTCACATTTGAGCTTCAGAGATTACATATTCATACATTATAGATCTACTTTGTTCTTAAAGTGTGTTGTTGCATATTCAATAATCTGTGAGAAATGCATTCACTTGAAAGTCTTACAAGTGTAAGTAAATATCAGCGAGGATTTAGCCATTTCATTACTGGAGAGCGAATAACTTTCTCTTTAACAAATTCCTCTTTTACAGAATTTCCATCCCCTGATGCCATGTCATTGTCTGGAAAAAAAAAATCACAAAAATAAAGGTGGATTTCATGAACATGAGAGCTTTAAAATATTGTCCTGCAGCAATGTCCCTGGTTTTAGGAATACTTAGGAAAATCCTTAACTGACATATTTGCAGGAAACTCACTAAATTACCTCCAGTTACCTAGTTGCAAAATTTCTACCAAATTAAGACATAAGTCATATCTGTTTTCTAATAGTTTAAGCATAAGGCTGATGATTTGACTTCAGTTTCCAGTTCTGACTGTAACACTCACTCCAGTGTGACACAGGACCAAGCAGCACATCCTCAATAGCTACAGCAGTAAATGAACTCCCCTGCAGCTATTCTCTGACTGAGGCCAGCTGGCATGGAACAGCCTCGTGCGTGCCACTGAACTCTCTTACTCTCCAAAAATAGGTAAAAGATATTCAGTTTGTCAACTGGAAACAGTCCTGAGCTGTGGCTGAGGGTGTTTGGCACAGCTAGCTGGCCTGGGACAAAGTGTGCTGTCCACTGCCCTGCTGTTTAACTGTGAAAGGAGTCAAATTGCAATGTACAGGATCACGCTCTGGCACCTTTAAGTGTGCTAGCATATATGTAGGCATAGTGGTCTCTGTAAAACATATGGGTCAGAAACTTGCCTGTTTAAAGTGCAGAAGCATCTACAGCTGTTTTAATTCACTGCAGATCACTTAGATGCTATAGCTGCTTCTGAAGACCACTTTTAAATGAAATTCTGTGTGACCACCTCATGGAGTATAACTCATAGTGTCCCTGGTCTGCTAACAGTGACAGACCTCTGAGGACAGAAATAATTGGGAAACTTCTGCAAGGGTAAAATACACTGTTTCCATGCAGTGAGTATCTCATCCTGGCTGGGTTAAGTCAAGCAGTTAAACATTGAGGCAGCAGAAATTTTGGGACCAAAGACGAGTGGGGAAGAGGAAAGGGGAGGAGGAACTATGAAAATAGCCTGTCTGGGAATATTTAAAGTGTAGGCTAGATACAGAAAAAAGCAAGCACCCTTATTGTTTTGGCACCCTTGGTAATAAATAGAACAAGGAAAGGCAAAAGAGCACAATCATGTAGAAAAATACAAAAATATCAGGGCTGATCAATCTTGTAAGAGGTTTTTTTGGAGATCATCTTAGATGTGATATAAGCATAAGTTGCAGAAGTTTGCTTTAATCTAACTTTCTCCAAGCAGAAAATGGAAGAAAGATAAATCTTGTATTAAGACAGCAAACTCCATATAGCTTAATATAACAGAAGAAAATTAAAAATTGCACACAGACTGTGGTTGGAGAAGACATGAAATCCAAAGACTTTTAGGTGAAACCCTATAAAAGATCCCAGTAGTCCTAGGATCAAATCTCTGTTTGTTTGTTTGTTTGTTTGTTTGTTTTCTTTTTTGACTTCTACACATTTGTGGTTTTTTTTGGTTTGTGTTTATATTTAGAGTAAAAATAATTCAGTCAAATATAACTCATTATCATCAGGTGGGAAAAAAAGTGGAAAATTTTTAATCCTACCTCTAAAAACTTCAGTGGTATTTCCTTGGTGCATCAAAAACATTCCCGTTTCTCTTACTCCTTTTTTATTTTTTAATTCTGGACAGATCTATTACAAGCTTCAGACATAAATGTAAAGGAAGTAACTCATTCCAGAGATACTGTGACAAATGACTACAATAAAACATTTAATAAAACTGTTCACTGACAACTGAAAACATATAAAGCTCTGTTTTCGGGGGGGAAAAATGGTTTTGCTATGTGTTTGCTAAGTGTAGTAAATGCAGTGTAGTGAAATCCTGAACCAGCTGATGCAAACCCTAGCGTAGCCTCCCACTGCACAGGTGATGTACTGCTAGCACATGCAACAGGTACAAAGTATTTGAAAATGTTTTTACCATGTGTTGCAGCTCACCTAATTACTTGCCACGTGTTAAGGGAGCTCCAATAAGAAAAGTAAACCTACCTTGTGTTGTTAGTGATGTGCACAGCTCCACCCAAGTACCCACCACTCACACTCAGAGAGGAAAAACAACTGTTCCCCAAAGTCTTACCTGTGTGTGAAGATATTTTTCTTCGATTTGGAGGCTTTGAAGCAGACAGTTGAAAAAATGGGAACTTCAAACACTTCCCAGTTACTCTGTCACAGATGCCAGAGGGACAGTTGCAGGTTTTCCTGCATTCCATTCCATAGCTACCATAGGGACACTCTGAAAAAAAATTATAGCAAAGCAGTTCTCAGTGATCCAAGTCAGCTGCTGTCTTAATAGCTGCTCTACTTGCAAGTGGAAAATCTTTGAGTGGAGGTCAGCTAGACCTTAGCTAGAGACTTTCAGCATGCTGACTGCTTTTTTACAAATATTTTCTGGTAACTTATTTACAGTGTACTACGGGTAATCCTTCTCTGAAACACTCTTAGATTTAAATGCTCTTACATTAATTTGTCTTAGTTAAAGGCAATATGAATATGCAAGTATGCAATTAGAGAAGATTTAGTTAAAGGACTAGCATTGAATTTAGAAGGGAAGATGACTCCAGAAATTCCCTGAATTCACTCTGTGTTTCACTATGATATTATCTGTCTTTCATGACTGTTGAGATTTGGAGCAGCAATCTGATGCTGTTCAGGGCTGCTGTGGCCAGGGCTGGCAGTCTGGGTGGAGGATGGAGCCTGACCCTGAGGAGCTATCCAGCAAACTCGCCCTCCACCTGGAGATGCTACTGGGTCCTGGGGAGCAGCCTGCCCCCCAACACCTTCCCAGACAGCAAAGTTCTGCCTCCCGTGGCAGACAGCTCACCTGCATCTCCAGCCTAAAGATGCCCTGAAGGGATCTCTGGCACTAAGGCAACACCAAGGCTTGTGCTGCATCTGGTCATATAGTGCTCCAGTTCAAACCTCACATCCATGAGCAAGGTTGTGGAGGAACATTACAAAGCAGCTGCTAGGATAGGAACAAAGGTTTTCCAAAGAAAATTAAGTCAGGTACAGGAGATTTGCCCTGTCCCATAGCTGATACATATCAGTGGATGTGCTGGATCATACAACTTCCCAGAGGGTCCCAAGAAGAACACTCTTTGATCTGCTTTGATCTGTCCACACAAAACAAAAACAAAATCCTGCCCAAGTGAAACTGTTCTTGTGAGCACATCCTCCCTGGGAGACAAGCAAGGAGCACACACTACATGGAGCATCAATCCCTCTGCTGCAGGTGCTCAGCATGGAGAGATGGGATGCAAGGCTGTGTACAGCAGCATAGAAACAAGTCTGAGCCCAAAGAACTTGGCTGTGTGGAATAATCCTGGCACTGATGTAGCTCTTCTGATTTCTGAGATCTGAGTAAATTTTCTTTTAGAAGATTTTTGTTCAACAGGATCCTGCTCCTAAATAAATCGTAGATAGCTCCCAGTGGTTTAATGGAAGTAAGGCACCAAAAAGTATTTTGTTTCCAGCCATAATGTCATTGCTATGAGACACTCTTCTAACAATAAAAGTATCCCAAAAAGTTGTTCTGGAACATATACTGCCCATTTCAGAAAAAAGAAATTGAAAAACAGAGAGTTCAGATGATTTTTCCAGAACTTCAAAGTAAATTGATAACAGGAAGCCGAAGAGAATTTATCCATCCTGCATCTGTCAGTTATTACAAACATGGAAGTTATTAAAATGAGTGAGTGACCCAGTATCATAGCTGCAAATGGATATATAAAATAACAGTATCTGGCCCCAGAGAGAGATTGTGCTATCTCAGAGCTGAGAATGAAGAAAGAAAAATAATTCAAAATTACATCTATAATATTTAGTGGAAATAAATATATGGGGAATAGAAGCTTTAAACACCAATTTACAATTCTAAGTTGAGATATGGCTTTACTGAAATTAATGAGAGCGTTTCCACTGACTGATTGGGAAAAAAACCCAAACATTTTACTTTGTATTTTTGACAGAGCATTCAAGATTCAGCTATGGGGATTTAGATGTCATGTCCCATGATATTTCTTTTTTCCCATTCAAAGGGTGCTATTGCAAAGAAACTCCTGTGAGGAAAGTGAAAAGTACACATTAATTCAAAGGAATTGTTAATAGAATTATAGGCAGTATCTTGCACTGTGCTAATTTTAATAAACTTAAGAGCACTCAATTATCTCAGCAAAATACTTTTCTGGTGAGTGCACCAAAGATATAATCTTTATGTGTAAGTTCTACTCTTACTATAGTACTCAATAAAGTATTATTTTGGGTTTCACACACAACCATGCACACGAGTTTTTTTAAATAAGGTAAATAAGTGTGTACTGTACATGAATCAGCCTGAGTGATTTTTTCAGTGTCTGGTCCTAAGTCATTACTTTAACTGAGTCTATTAATACTCCTGATATTTAACTGCCAAGATATTCCTGCTTTTAAGGAAGTTATTCTAAGGCTTATCTCTATCTACTTACTGAAGTGGTACACAAACACAGGAGAACCCACTGCATTCATTCTTTGCAAACTCTTTTTAAAGAATAGATTATTTTTTTAAAAATTCACCCCACTTCTTACGAACATAATACCTTGTCACCTTTTAAATATTCTCCTGGTTAAATGGAGTGAGAAAAGCTTCTAAATGAAAAATGCCATTATAACCTCTGACTAAAGAAATTAGCATGCAACACACCTGGAATAAACTGAAAGCAGTGTCTCTCTGCTCATCTCACAGTCAGCTTCTGCTCTGTTATTGCCATCTTTCAGGAAGAAGGATTTCTGTTTGTCCCCCTGACCACATCCCTAGGATAACTGAGCACCTCAAAGGCAGGACTAAATTAAACAGGACCAAGTCTCCAGGCACTTGGGCAGTGCTGATTCTCCTTCCCCCAGACCCCAGAGTGAGCACCTGGTCCCTGGGCAGGCAGCTGGCAGGTCCAGAGGGAGAATCACCCCCAGGAGTGTCCAGCTGCAACAGGGACCCTGTGACAAGGTTGGACTTGCAGGATTAATGAGTTATTTATGTATTTATGATTTTATAGAAAGCCACCCACTAAATCAACAGAAAGAGCAGGACTACTACCTGGGTCTCCCAAGTCCCAGTCAAAAATCTCATCTCCAAGCACACCCTGTCTGTATTTCCTTACACACATCCCCAGGTGTAAACAATGTTGTCACATTAATAAACCTGCCCCACTACACATAACGCCTTCTAATGACAGCAGGTATTTTTTCCCTTTTTTCTTGGCTAAGGGATGAGCTGGAAAAATCCCCTTTTAGATCTTTCAAGCAGGAGACAAACTCTGCATGCATGCTGCTGCCAAACTGCCACAGTGGGTGCACACAAAATGAACATCATTACCTTTGCAGATCCCAAATTCATCACCAAAGTCATCCTCCTCAGTGTAAAACTGGCACTTCAGCCCGGGACCGCACTTGACGCCGTCCATGCCCGAGACGGTGCGGTAGCACGTCTCGCCCAGAGCGGCGGCGCACACCCTGCAGCAGCCGCAGTCGTCCAGCACCGTCCGCTTGCAGCGCGCCGTGCTCCTGCAGGCGTTGCTGTCACAGGGCTCGGGGCAGTCCACGGCGTATTTCGCACTCCAGGCGGGTCCAGCCTGCACGGGCACCAGCAGCAGCGTGAGCAACAGGAAGCCCTTCATGTCTGGCAGGGGTAAATGCTCCATCCCGGAGAGCAGGTCGCGGTGGTCAGCCTGCTGGTGCCTCTCGCCGAGGGAAGCAGTGGTACAGAATCCAAAGTGGTAGCTGCACACATCAGCCTACAAGTTTATGAGCTTTATAAAGTGTGTTGCCCACATGTTGCACCGTCGTCAGCTTCCTCAATCCGGCAGCGCTGCTCCTGCCAGCCTCCCTTGTTTCAGTTTATGAAATCCAGGATGAAGGTTGGATTAGCACTCTGCTGCCATCCAGGAATTGAAAAGCCTGAGCTGATGTAATCTGTTATGTTTAGTTGGTTGTTTTGCATGAGGACTAAAAACTCTCTCACATCCGTTTCAAATGCTCAAGGACGTCTGCCAAGGGTGAAAAAAAAGGTAAAAAAACAATCAAGCCCGAGGAGGTTGCATACCTTCCTGCAGGACAGGGATTGCTCTGACGCTGGGCACGCTGCTGACAGGAGAGCTCTGCCTCGCTATCACAGCTTGAGCGGCCAGAACAAAACCGCACTGAATCATCTGACTGATGAAAGAATAATCTTTAATAGAATAAATCTTTGCCATACTCTTTTAGGGGATGTCGATGGTTATTCCGGGGAATTAAATGAGATCATGTCATTTAATAGCCAAGCTCAGATTTTTCAGTAGTTTTTTCTGCCTGCACTGAAATAGTACCTTTTAATCAGTATTTAAGTGGAGGTGAATTAAACATTTCACCGAAAGATTATTGCTA
>VZRX01019440.1:11865-54528 GCA_013398075.1 Notiomystis cincta | reverse complement strand
TTAAGTATTAATGTGATTTCTACTTTTCTGTACCAAAACATGTCTTTTGAGACTTTGTTGCAGTTAAGCAGTTTACTGTCTTAAAACATCACTGCAAATGTTTTAGCCATGCTTTATATATAGTTTAGACTTGACTAAGTAGATATTTCCTGTAATGAATGACAAGCCTATTAAAAGCTTGTTATTTTCTTGTGCTCCATGTGTTGCTAACAAGCAAATCTGTAGTCACATGTGTGAAATGTTGAGTTGTTTAAGTTAGGGTTAGGTGTCCTCATGAGCTAATACTTCCATGTATTCTTTGCAATATGGGCAGGATGATTTCCACAGAGAAAAGTCAATTCGAAGGAATTAACTTAGATAAGCAAGCTTATCAAATTTATATTGATCATCATTTTTCTTCAAGAAATCTCTCCCTTTCATAAGTACTCATCTTTGAAATATAGAGGTTTTCCAGAATAATTAGGGGATCCAGAGGAGGACTTCTGCATTTCCTAAGTAACACAACTTCAGAGAAGAGCCAGACAAGGTCTGAAAGGAGTAATGACACCAATGGGAACTATTTTTCAGATTTTTCCAGTGTTACACCTACTTTATTTCCTTGGGATGAGTGGCTGTTTTATTATTACTTCTCTCTGCCACAAACACAGTCTCTCTGACTCAGCCTTAGTCCTCATTATACCGTTTTTCTCCTTTATTATACTGTACTTTCTCTCTGATCTATGTGCAAGTTTACTTATGCCACACACAAAAAGCACCCTAAAAATAAGTTCAACAGACTATATCCCTTTATTCTATCTTTATTGCTTTCTCTTGCCCACAGTCCTCACACTCCATCCATCTTGTCTATCCCAGATGAAGCCTCTGAGATTAANCCTCAGGCATTTCCTTGCTATATGCAGTTGCTATCTACTTCAGTGAACAGGTTTGGACACAAACTGAATTAATATCTTGGCTTCCATGAAAAGAGACACCAATCAGGGTCTCCAAGAACAATGCAGTTGGAGGGACCTAACACAGGACCATTTGTTTCCCCAGTGTGGCAAAAGGATTTTCATGCACATGCTTCCTACATCCTTTTTCCTTTGCTCCATAAATCATATGGCTCTGTTTTCAAATATCAATTTTTTTTCTTTCTCTGGGGCACACATTTTGGGTGAATGCTGTCTCCAATGTTGTAAGAGCTGTTGTCACTCATTTTAGCGGGGTCAGGATGCTTTCAATGTTTTATGATCTCTGCTATGTGTTTTTTACTCAAAATATGGAAAGGAATGTTTGCAAACAATCTCCAATTAGAAAGCAGTGAGGAGTAACAGCTGCATATTGCCTGTGACAGATTTGGTCTCATTAAGCAACAAAACTGCTAGAAAGCTTAAAATTGTAAGCAACAAACCTACAAAGAGCCTAATCACTTCCAAATCTTTTTTGGCTTGTATTTCATTATTTTCAGCTTTCTTAATATATTGCTAAAAGAGAGGTAATAACTAAGCAATACTACAAGTGCAGAACAAAACCTTGTGGTTTTACTCAGAAATGTGCACTTGTATACATGCAGCACATATGAGAGAATAAAATATAATACACAAGTAGTCCTTTTTTTATTTTATTCATTGATTAACTTTGATCAAAACTCGATGGTAATTTTCAGTTTTAACCAAATGCCCATAAGACTTATTCTTTAAGAAAACTACCTGGAGAAAAATATGAGTGAAATATACAAAGCTGGAGCTATCTTTCCAAGTTGTGAATCTGACAGACTGAATATGTGATTTCTCCATAATGGCATATTATTCTTCTCTTTTACTTTATCTTCTGAATTGTCACAGATTGAACATGAGTTTCTGTAGATGTTTTCTGACCATGATAGAATAAGTTTTTTAAGCAAGAAAAATTTCTGAAATGGTTCACAATCAGATGGACTTTCTTAGGTGATTTGTTTGAAACCAGATAGCTGCTACTCAATCCCATGATCTAATTGTGCCCTGCGAAATTGTATTATGGATCCTTTTCCCTGTGCCAGGGGTTTGCCTATAATGTTTTGGACTATGAACACTGGCTGGGTGCTGGGTAAGTATCTCACCCTGACTATGAAGAAGCTGCAAAGAGGAAGGCCAGCTGCAGATAGTTGTTGACAGTAGGAAACAGCCCCCAAAGCTGTGGTGTACAAGATGTTCCCTCATGTGGATCCCATAAGGCCACTTGGGCCAGAACTGGGCAGAGTACTTTCAGTGCTGGCTATAGTGGCTTTTCATGTTTTATAAAACAAGAAATGTTTGGGTTTTTCATTCATAAAGCTTTGGATATAAAAATAAAGTCAGCATAAAGGGAAAGAGGTTTTTTTGTTTGTCTATTGCCTAAGATAAGTGCCTGAAACAGGGCTTGGAAACCACTGACTGTGGAGATGGAAACCCTTTCAAAGTCACCAGAAGTGTTTGTCTGGGCAGATGCTCCCCAGCGTGGCTAAACTGCAACCAAATCAACACTGCTGGTGGAATAACAAACTCTCCTGGAAACTGCTGTCCCAAATATGAGTATCAAAATGGGTAACTGTTACTGTGACCCTGACTTCAGTAACTGGGTGCAGGAAAAACAAGGGGAGTGAAAGATATCTGGAAGAAAAACAATTTAAATATTTCTTTAGAACTAGTCTAGATTTTGATTTTCTTACCACCAGCAGTGCTCTCACTTCATGCAGAAATTCTCAATATTTCTGCTCAATGAAGCCAATGAAGCCACTCCATGAAATCAACACCATTGTTCATAAGACAGAATAGCCTGTTAGAAAGTAAAGTGGTTTTTAATAATTCAGGGCTCTGATGTGCAGTCCCTGTCAAATCTCACTGTGACATTCCCTGGCTGATTATTGCTGCAGCAGAGTCTCATTTCACAGGACAAGTTAACTCCAATCATCCATTTCTACTCCTGGAGGAGCACAAACACCACTCCACTCCATGTGGATGTGGTAACCTCTGAAGTTGATGTACCTAGAATCATGAGCACCACAGTGCCTTGTATCACCCTTTTCAGACATTCATATTCTCACCTACCTATGTTTTATTATAGACCCAGACCAAGGAAATGAGGTTAGAATCCATCCCTTGGGAATACTGCAGAAAGAAAATTAACAACACATTAGTATCAGCAACTGTCTCTTCTGTCTCTGTCTGTGCAATATCTGTGGTGCTGCAGGTACAATTTCTGCCTCCACATTATTCTTTTCATTATGATGTGGATTGTACATAGGAGGAATTTGTTGTCAAGGTCTGGCTGGACACCTTGAAGACAGGGCCTCTCACAACCACCAGTGAAAGGGAGCAGTGCAAGTTTTTCCACAGTCCTCCATCAGCATGCCCAAAGCACCAGTTCTGAGAATAATTTTGAGCTCAGTGCAAATATTTGTTACTTGAACTCTACTAAAACCAGTATCCAGACAGGACTGTGGCTTTTGGCAAGGGATGTGCATGCCCAAGATTTTAACCAGTGAAAGCCACGTCACTGTCAATGTGTTCCATTGCCATTTGAATATGTCACAAGTTTTGCATATATACTAGTCCAAAATCTATTCTACTTTCATGCATCTATTTTCAAAGCCTTTCTGCTTTTTTCTGGTATCAATGTGCTGGTATTTTTTCTGAACTGAAAGAATATCTGTTACAGTTTGGTTGTAACAGCTTGAGACAGACTGACCAATGCATCCTGAGGCAACCTCCTCTACATTATTTCAAGATAACCTAAACCTACAACCATGTACTCTTTTTCCATTTAAATGGAAATCACAGAATCATTTGGATTGGAAGGGACCTTAAATATAACCTGTTCCAACCTCCCTGCCACGGACAAGGGACTCTTTTCATTAGATCACGTTGCTCAAAGCCCCACAGAACCTGGTCTTGAACAACTCCAGGGATAGGGCAACCACAACTTCGGAGCAACCAGTTCCAGTGCCTCACTATCCTCTGAGTAAAGAATTTCTTCCCAACATCTCATACAAATCTATTCTGTCTCAGTCTGAAGCCACTCCACCTTGCTCTGTTAGTACATGCTCTTGTGGTAAGTCCCTCCCCATCTTTCTTGTAGGCTCCCTTCTGGTACTGGAGGGTGGCAACTAGGTGATCCCAAAGCCTTCTCTTTTCCAGGATGAATAATCACAATTGTCTCAGTGTTTCTTCACAGGAGAAGTGCTCCATCCCTCTAATCATCTTCATGGCTCTTCTCTGGACTTGTTAATTAATTGTTAATGAAATACTCATAACTATTACTTTTTAGTTCAGGAATGATTAGGAGTGATTAAAATAATATTTAATTAGGAGTGATTGAAATAATTTTTCATTTATGGATATTGCTACTGTTCTAATTATTCTTATCTTAGTTTTCTATGTGGCTGCAGAGAGGCTTGGTTTTTATTGAAATAAGGGTGTTGTAAGAATGTGTTAATAGGGCAGTTTCTTGCTTTTTACAAAAAAAGTATTAATAATTCATGAATGAAATCTGTGAAACTCTATTGTTTGTATATTAAATCTACTATATGCTTGTGTAAGTAGCTAAAAAGTATAAGTTCCTATTTTATTGTTATTTAAGGGTTCTTTTTTTTAATAAAGGCTTTTTTGCTCATCTTTCTGTGGTTCCTTGCTTTGAAAAAACCTGGGCCACCTTGAATTGAATTATGATTAAATTAAACCTACTTGTTGTCTGTTAGACATTAATTATGAAATGCTATCCATCAATCCAAAAAGAGCTTGTTCACATGATTGTGGGGTTAGAAGCATACTGAGATAAAGTGTCTGAACCATCTGCCAGGTCACCAATGAGATTAGAAAACATTTTTGAAATTAAAAGATGTAGCAGACATATGAAAATGACTTGCTGTAATTTGTTTGCCTATGATGAACTGACTTATTCAAAGTTCAAAAGAATCTTTTGAGTTTATTTCTTTTTGGCAAGTATCCAAGAAAATTATCTTGAAAATCTGATGGCTTGTTTTGTTTTAATTCTGTTTTCTAAGTTTCTTCCTGATGCCAGATTGAATTGCCCAAAAGGAAGGTTACTTTTACAGCTTGCTAGATAGCAGGCGGCTCTGTAGTCAGAAGATAAAACAAAGACTTTAACTAGAAGCTGTGGAGGCAGTCCATGCTCCAAACATACCACCACACTTTCAGGAAACAACAGTTGTTGACAGTAGGTAATGACACCCTCTGTACTGAGAAATAGAAATTTGTTTAAAAAAATAAATAACAAAAAATTGAACATGAGTGCATTAGATGTACAGCCAAAACTAGTACAAAGCATCAGGCACTGCTGCCCAGCACAAGAGCAGGCAGGAGGACTAAGAACTAAACCTGGCTGGCATCTGCACCCCAGTGTGATGTGTGTGAGCTGTCAGTCCCCTCTCATGGATGGAGAGGCAAGGGCTGTGTGTCAGCACCGTGTGCTCTGTGTCAGTGCCGTGCATCACATGTCAGCACCATTTGTCAGGTCTTTGCACAGCCTGGTCAGCCTTAGGGCTGCTCAATCATGGCTATGTGACAGGCAATAAACAAGTCAGATCTCTCAGAAAATAATCCTTAAGAAATATTGCTTACCTGGAAGACCTCAGTAAAAACAGATATAGAGGCAAAAGTGTGACAGAGAAGTCAGCTCCGCAGAGATGAGGCTGAAAAGTGCAAGCATAGACAGGAGCATACACCTGGCCAAGGGCAGAAGGATTCCTGAGGCAGGATTCCTTAATTCACTCATAAATTTCCAGTAAAGATAAAAATAGCACAGGAGAGCTGGTCTGGTAAAAGAAGCCAATCTTTAGGAACTGGGAGGTACTGCCCAAGTGGACACCTCACAGGCACCTAGAGCTTAGTGTTAAGGCATGTTTCTTGGGGTGGTTCTGTGACAGTCCTGTATTTCCCATCATCTGTTTGAATGGTTTTTTATACCTTTAAACTGCAGCCAGGAGGACTCTTCAAAGCGGCTCACTTGACCTTGCAGCCAGAATGTTTACAGATTTTTACCCAGCTTTTTCTGCTAGTTAGCAGGGAGGGGAAGTTTGCTCTTGACCTTTTGGCTTTCAGCTGGAGAGGGTCTGAGATCTGCCTCAGCAGCTCCTATTCCTTTTTGGACTGTTTTTAGCTTGTTTCTTCATCCCAGACCAGCTCACCATCTCCAGGACACTCGGTGGGACTCTGCCCTTAGGCCCGGTGGGGACTAGCTCTGCTTAGGCCTTGGGCCTGGAAGTTAAGTGAGAGAACTGTGGGAAATCCACCAGCCTCCACCTCTGGGATGGGAGAGGGGTTCTGTGTCCTTTTCTGCCCTGTGCCTGAGGGAGAGGGAACTCTCTGTTAAATAAATAGGTTTTTTCACTTTCATCTGATAAATTCTTTTCCTGGACCCATGGGGGAGGAGCTGCTGGGACCTGCTTGCCTGGCAGGCAGGAGAGAGAGAGACACACTCTTTTTGGGTTGTTTCCTCCTGGATTTGTGTCCAAAGTGCCACAGCATGTCCGGTTAAAAGTGACAAGACTAAATTTCTGTCACTAAATGAAAGTGGAATTGCAAATGCTGTGTTGATATATTTGGTAAACTCTGCCACAAGCTGCTGAAAATGAGCTCTTCTCAGTCTGCTCAAGCTGAAGTTTTTCAGGCTGTGTTAGTGTCTGCCATTGCAAAACTAACATACATGGAGCTACTCTCAGTGGCTTTCCTGTTTTGAGCTCAGTTCTGAGAACCATCCCAGTAGTGCTTTCAGCAGTGAATGACACCAGTGGTCACCTCCTTTTCCTGGACCTCTCTTCTGCCCATCTCCAACTGCAGAACCAGTTATCCTTCCACCACATGTTTTCAGAGATGCTAACAAAATGCAGAATTGTGGGATGCTTTGCAGGACTCCTGCCGCTCTCCCTGGCCCCAAGTGCCCCTCTTCACATGGAAAGATGGGAGGGCAGGCTCTCCCAAGACACCAGTATTTCACAGCTAGCAAAGACTTCCCTCCTATTACACAGGAAGGGAATAAAGCCTCACGGTGGACAGAAATTGAGTCAAGAGGTTGCTAAGGGTTGCTGGGGGATGGACTACTGGCCCTGGGGGCTGAGATGGGTTCTGGTAAGTGGGTGGCTGGTGGGTGGGGAGCCACAGGGGCTGGGCAGGGGCAGTCAGGCCAAGCAGTAACACTCTTCCACATGCTCCATCACCCGTAAACAGGAAAAAGATGATGTAAATGAAGTAATTGCAGGAGATCACACACAGGAAGCCCAGCATCTGAACTGTAATGAACCTGTTGGGTTATGGCTTCCAGATTTTGTCACTCACTCTTTTCCATCAGGGACAGAGGCAGCCACTGTTCACATGAGTGAGGGAGTGAAAGTTCTGCCTTTGCCAAATTAAACACCAATTGGTAGCCATTGGGCTGCATGGTGTGAAAAGTCTCCTATCATTTACCTCACAAAGTTAAAAGGGGCTAATTTGTGTTGCAACACCCTCTGAGACCTGAGCTGTAAAATGAGAACAATGGTACATTATTCTTCACACTTTTATATATCTTTCTCTTTTTTCTTCAGTTTTTCTCTCTGTATTCCAGTACTGAGCCAAATCCCATGACATCTTCTAAGGTCTTCCTTCCCACAGCCTTGAACAAGAGCTGGGTCTACACATGCCACGCCACAGTGGCACTATGGCCAATGACCAACCCAGTTTTGTGGTGTCCAGTTGCTTCTTTCCTGCACATCCTTTTATTAGACAGGGCTTGTTCTGCTCCACTCAGAACTTGGCACCTCTCCTTGTCAATAACCAAGGTCAGTAGGTTGTTGTGCTGGAGTTATTTATTCCTGCCTCTGCAACATCCCAAAGCTTACAGTACTTGGTATGTATTAGTGCAATAAGCAAAGAAATAGAGAAATCCTGCAGACAGTCACTTCAAAACTGTTAGTTA
The DNA here is from genome assembly GCA_013398075.1 of Notiomystis cincta. Classification (NCBI taxonomy): domain Eukaryota; kingdom Metazoa; phylum Chordata; class Aves; order Passeriformes; family Notiomystidae; genus Notiomystis; species Notiomystis cincta. Next base: position 46,620 of record VZRX01019440.1, on the reverse strand, counting down.
AAAAAAGACCTAGAAAATATTTGGAAAGTAGTGGAGTACAGCAAGCTAACCAGAGATTTCTTCAGGAACACACCAGGTCCTTCTGCTACTAGAAGTCTGTTGAAATCCATAGCCAGAGTCCTGTTTGTTTTGACAGATGTTAGTTAGGAACTGTGTTAAAGAACTATAATTACATCTATTACAATTAGTATTTATACTTTTTGAGCAAACTATTAACTGAAAGAGTGAGATTATGAACAAAGATGGGAGATTATTTAGTTGATTTGATCAACAAAACCAAACCAAACTGAACCAAACCAAAACAAACCAAAAACCAAAAAAAAACCAAACAAAAAACCCAAAACCAAACAAAAACAAAAACAAACAACAACAAAAAAAAACCAACAAAAAAACCAAAACCAAACCAAAACAAAACAAAAGCAAACAAAAGAAAAAAAACAACCCAAAAAACCCAAACCAAACCAAACAAGCCAACCAAAGCAGACATTATTTTTATCTCTATATTTGCATCTTTATAATGAACTATTATTGGAAAACTGTTTCTCTCTATTTGGTATTTTAGCTCTTTGAAATTGAATTTAGATAAATAAGTATATAAATACTTAATAATGGTAAAATGAAGTACTTGGGGTTTAATAGCATCACAGATAAATATCTGAACATTTTAAGCTTTTGTTCTGGTTTTTCTCATTCAGCAGATATCTCATTCACTATTAGTCTGAAACTGAATTTTTGTGTAAGTACACATTAACAAATGTTGCTTTAACCCAGGTGCAATGAATACTTTCCCATCCCAATAAGAAGTGGAGGGGAATCCAACAGAAATTATGTTTTCTAAGTGGCAGTTTCCTACTAAAGATTAGTAAAGGTGTTATCTGTACAAATGTGGATATTTTGAACTGTTCTCATAAAGCTCTGGTGATGTCAGCAAAGCTGTAAAGCTGAGAGATATATTTCAAAAGTGGTGCACTAAAGCAGCTGCATCCTGCTCTAATGCACAGCACAATATTTATTAAAATGCTCTTGACTGTTTCAGGGGTCTCTGTTACTGGAAATTGTTCTTCTTATCCAGTTTATGTATTCTTCAGTCAGCCGTGTATAAACTCCAACTGCGCCTGGATTTTCACACTTTTCTCCAAAAGAAACAATCCCACGGTACTGACCAGCACAGATTAATGGCCCACCTGAATCTCCCTGGAAGACAAAGCAGAAGTATCTGTCAGTGTGTGTCCATCTCCCTCCACAGGAGCATGCAGTGCCACCTGCAGTACACAAGCATGTTTGGAAATGTTGCCTCTAACCTTTTCCAGCCTATGAAATGGAGCAGTTGGCTCGCATCACTTCATGGGAGTTGGGTGAGGAATAAAGAAAGGTTGCTTTTCAAACCTGAGGGAGCTTTTGATGCAAATGCTGTAGACCAGCAGAGTGCTATCATAATTCTATTTTTAAATATATTTTTTATTGTTGGTATAAGTTGATTCTCACTTCTTTATCAATTGTCTCTTCTGGATTCAGCACAGAGAGCATCAAAAGCAAGATCCAAAAAGCCCTTTTGGGTATACAGTTAATTCTGTACTATGCAGATGTTGACTTCTGTAGAGGATCAGATGATTCAGACTCTGAAAGTCTGCTTTTTCTCCCATAACTACAGGTGATGTCTAAGGACAGCAAACCATAGCTAAAGAAATATACCCAAAGTTAACAGATAATCCCAGGCTCAAATTCCCATACTCTCAGTCCTGATTGGTACATTGACCTAAACTAAACAAAGTTTTAGCATGTCTTTTTCATAGCAGTGAAGTCTCTCACAAATGTGGTTAAAATCACTTCAAACACGATCAGCCTCTTAAGATGTCTAACACTGCCTTGTTCCCCGTGGAAAGGGAGCCATAGTTAAATATGTGTCCCCCCTTTTGTAACTTTGCTTCTTACCTTGCAAGCATCACTCAGACGTGATTTACTCTTCCCTGTAGCACACAACATGTTGTTGTTTATTTTGGGGTTATTGGCATAATGTTTGTTACAGCTTTTCCTATCGACAATTTCAAGAGTTGTCTTCCGGAGATATTTTGATGGCTTTCCTGGTGATATGTCTCCCCACCCAGCCACCTGGCAGACTGTGACAGGTTCAACATCTTCAAAACTGTCAGGCAAAGGCAGAAGTTGCACGTATTTATTCAGCTTGGCAGTACTATTCAGCTAAAAAGGGGGAAAAAAAAGAGGAAAACCAAGGAAAAACTAGTTTTCTTAGGCAAAGAGGAAAGGAAGTATCATCTAGTTTCAATTATCATTTAGTCTCATTTTACCAATACTTTTCTTAAAAATCACTTTTCACTGTTTAAGAACTGATCCTGAGTTTAATTGTCCCCTTGAAAATTCAAAAGGCTTTCTATAGTAGCAGTACAGCAATTTCCCCTCTCTGGAAGTAGTAGTGAGTTCAAGCCCAGCTTTCCACTGGATACAGTGGGAAATGTAAAACCTACATGGGAGTTAGGCTATTGGATCTATGTTCTTTTCACAAACCTAACTTGCCACTGAAATTTAGTGTTGAAATCAGATTCTGGTGCTTGACTGACAGAAAATCTCAAAGCACAGTGCAATGTACCCAAAAACAAAGATGAAAACAAAAGCTATAAGCAATTAGACATGGCAGCAGCAACATAATTGAGGAAAAACCAGGTCTCAGTCTATTCAGACCAATTTTTGCTCTGAGAGATTCTAAAGGGGTTAAAGGATTCAAGCTGTCTGTGTTTTGTTGGCCTTTGCCTGACAGACTCATCCTTCAGCAGAGGTCAGTTTAAGGCTATAAATGAAATCACATCCAAACCCTGACATATATCCTCAGTGTCTTGGTAAGGGCTCACAGCTACTGAACAGACATTTTCAGTCTCATGATCGCTGCACTATGGCTCATTTCACAGGTTGCTGTACGGTTCTCAGCTAAACAACTCTGGCTTTATACCTTTCAAAAAATGCACTCCAACGAATCACAAATTTATTTTAAAAAAGAATAAACCTTTGCAGTTATTACTGCCAGTGCTGTTGGAAAGTACCGAAGGTGGAAAGTTTATTCCAAGCCATTTACTACTCCATTACTGAAGAAGTGTAGAGGTGGGAGATGAGGTCTGGTGCTAATATTGTCCGTGCTTCTGTGTCAAATTCAAAGGATTTTATGATATCTATATCATTCTGGAACAGAGTTGTGATTTTCAGCTCTAGAAATACTACTTCCTAGTGATCCATTTTGGTTTTGTGTTCACAGATACCCTGGTGCCCCTGACAAGTGGCCTCAGAAGCCAATGAAATGAGCCTGATCTACCCTGACAGTGAAGCAGATGTAGATGCTCACAAATATCTGGGGGAGGGAGTTTCTCAGAGACGGGCTGTGATCAGGTCCTTGAGCCAAAGATGCCTCTAAGAGCTTCAGCTAGCACAGAAAGGGACATTGTTACTTTCCTCCCCGTGTCATTGCCATGTCAAATTAGTGATGCCATCTAAATACTAGAAACCAGGTTCCAGTTGTAGAATCACAGAATCACAGAATCATAGAATCACAGAATCACAGAATCATAAAATCACAGAATCATAGAATCACAGAATCACAGAATCACAGAACTTAACAGTTGGAAGGGACCTTAAAGATCCCCTAGTCCCAAACCCTCTGCCATGGGCTGGGACACCTCCCTGTAAATACAAATTCTTACAGTCCTGCCCCACTTTGGCATTGGATGATAATGTTGGCAAGGACATTTTCCATGCTTCATTCTGCAGTGTCCTGAGCCTCCTCCACTTTGTGACCACTCTGTGTGTCTAGACCTAAGTCTGTCTGTCCTGTATTATTCACAGTTCTACTTTACCTAGTTACTCCAGAAAATTAACAGTAAATTTCATCTCCATTTTTACTTAGTCCAGCACAAGATAAAACTCTGGGATAGAGGTGTAAGCCAGATTCCATTGTATACATCCCTTCAGCATTGCCTTTGCAAAAATTGCTGAAGAATGTGCCTTGTGTTTTGGAGGGGTTGCTCCCATAAATTGGTTTTAAAAGGGAGTTTTAGAGCACAGAATGGACTTGAAATATCATACCTGCTCACAGAGCCAGTGATCCTTTAACTTCATCTAGATTAATACAACCAAAAGTAGACTGTTTTGTGATACTGTTAAGCTATCTAAACAACGTATTCTTCATTATCAAAGAGTAGCCAAAATTATCATCAGCAAAATTCCTTCCATAAAAATGCAGCAGTAATTAACACAATACCTTGAGGAGCATTATATCATTATCATAGCGAGGTGGGTCATACTGGCAGTGAGGAAAGGTTTCCACAATCTTAAATATCTGCTGCTCTTTTTCAGCAATGGATGGTTGATGAGCTCCAAGAACAACTCTGTCTTGCAATTCATCTATTCTGTAATTTATAGAAAATATCGAGAGAGAAAGTCACTACAGGAACTGAGCAACATCTCTCAGGATAATCATAAGACATGTAACACAATACCATTTCATTTTACAGTATGATTGAAACATAGAGCAGGAAATAATTCATTTCAATGTTTTGACATGAGCTTCTTTTTCACTCTATAAAGTAATGTTTCTTTACTGTGAATATAGTTTAGTGAAATAATTGTATGACAACTGCCCTCCATAGATTTTCAGTTTGGAATTAACTTTGTGAAAGAGCCTCCAATCTTTTTAAGGAGAGTTGCTTTCACAAGGACTGCTGCTACTGATATCTTTCATTAATCTCTGAAAGGTCTCCTTTGGATTTATGACCTAATCCTGCAAAGGACTGAAACATTGCTGACATCAGTAGCACTCCAGAACACACATCAATAGTCAGCACTTACCCTGAGCCTTATGCCTACAGGTAAATGCTCTGCTGAAGTGAATATCTTTAATATTAATAGTGTCTTGTCCTTAATTCACTAAACACAGGATTCAGCACATTAAGGAAGAAGGATGTATGTTGCCTAACCCAAGACCCTCCAGTAGTGAATATGAAAAAAAAAGGGAGAATGCTAAAATTGGAAGAGCTATATGTTCACTTCCTGCTAATAAACATTAATAGTTAAGCAGCCAATAAACTCCCCTCTCTTCCAAGCTCTCTAAGTATCATAAAAATGTATTTATTCACATTTGTCTTTCTTCATTTTGCCCTGCTAGACCTAATGCAACCCAATAATTTGACATTGCAGAACATATACTGCCAGTTTCCTGTGCTTCATCTTCAGAACATAATCTCACCATGCATAGGAAGATTTACTTAAGTCAGAACAAAGACTTTATCAATACAAACTATTAAAAAACTGTTTTTTCATTCAAGATGTGTCACTGAAAGACACAATTCATTTTTTTTATGTAAAAGTTTGCTTGTGAAAATAGGTGCAAAGGCAGTGTTGTAATCCAAAAAATTCTCTTTTTATCTACAAAGCATACTTCCTCGAATTGTATGTCTCTCAAAACTCCATCTCTGTGACTCTAACTGAGATTCATGTTGCAGAATTCATACTGCTTTGCCTAAGAAAAAAATATTTCAGGCATGATTAACACATAAGATCCATTAGCAGGAGGTTTTACACGCACTGCAATTGCACAGAACAGGCATTGGTGGGTTTTGTGTGAGCACTGTCTTAGGAGAAGGGAACCAGACTGGTTCAGTTTGCTGCAGTGACAAAGACTTAAAGTCAGCCCAAAATAATGTGCTGTTAGAAATACAAATCAGTGAGCAGAGCATGTTCTCCACAAGACCAGAGACTGACAGTGCCCTTTCCACTGAACAGCTAACAAATCTGGATTTTTATAACTGGCTGTTTCTGACATAATGACTGAAGAATTGGAGACTCCAGACCCTATTAAGAAGTCTGTTAATTCCAAAAAGGAAGATTTAGGGGTTTTTTGTAAATTTCCAAAACAGACCATGCTAGCAATGAATACTTCTACCCTTACAACCAAACCTGATTCAGCTGAAAAATAGTGAAAGTCAAATTTACTTAGAAGGAGCTGTGTCCTCTCTTTCAGACTAACTCATAGAAGAAGGCTGGCCATCCTGCCCACACTGTGTTTAAGGGTGGAAGGTTTGCACAGGATTATTGTAAGTTTATTTACTTTCAGGCAGTCAAAATAAGAAGGAAAAATTGCAGAACTAACATACAAGAAAAATAGGGCATTTTACTTCCTAATATGAACAGTAGATGTCCCCCTTACCTTGAGTCAGCTGTTCAACAGCTGAGCTGACCTCGGGGCATCCCACCTGGAGAAGAGGCGCTTCTGCTCACATTTAACTTGTTGAAAGGACAAGGTTCCTCGTCACAGTCATGAGTGACATTCTGGGTTTGTGAGCCCAGGACACTTAAAATGAGAGGAATAGTGTCCCCATCTCATTCAACTTCATCTCTCAGGGCATTTTGAGGCTTAGTCCCGGGCACACAGGTAAGATTTGCTTAAAACACCTTGAGACATATTCCCTTCTCTAAGACATTGCTGTCTCACATGCATAAAGAGTTAATTTGGTCTTTTAACAGCACAGTATTTCTGCTGTAACTTTGGCAGGATCTGACTAACAAAGGTAACTCTGCAATGCAGATCAGTAGTTTGGAGCAACTAAAAACAGAACGACAAATTCTTGGATAATTTCAGTGAGAGAACTGTAGCTTCTAACAATTTATTAAAAAATTAACACTCACCTTTCTTCACTTACAGGCTTGCATACCATGCCTCACTTCAATGAAGAATTAAAATTGCCCCATTTTAAGATACTTACACACAATGTGCTGCTGTCAAAACCCATTGTTTTTCCACAAGAGTTCCTCCACAAAAAACACTTAAACTCTTGTTCTGGATAGCAGCCATGTAAGGCCAGGAATGAGGACGTACTTTATGTCCTCCAATAATGTCCGTGCAGCCACCTGAAGTGCAAAAAAAAAAGAAAAAGCAATTATACTATATGTTATCCAGAGGAATGAGGAATTTGGATATTTTTACTCTAAGAGGAGAACTTGCATCTTGTTAGTAGGGTAACAGCAACTAAAGTGGGCAGGAGAGCAGAAGAGCTTCCAGGTGTCATAGCTCCTGCTATTTTGTTGGCAGGAGCACTGTAAATTACCATGCACTCTTTTGTATTTAAATGTCCCCCACAGGAAATGGGGTTTGAATGTTTTTATTAATAGCTCCCTCTCTTGAAATTTCCCTTTACATCATTAGTATTGTGCTATTTTACTGCAGACTGATTTCTTTAGATTCTCTCTTTCAGTTTCTTTAAAACCTGCCCATTTCTTGAATCTCCTAAATAAAACCCAAATAAAATCTAATCACTGAATAACACCTAGGTGTCTCAGGGTATTCAATGCACTTTTGGCTTCAAATGAAAAAAAAAAAAAGATGAATAAAGAAATACATGAGAAGAATTAAACTGGCCATCTATTTTTAAGCTGTTGAAAAAAAGAGAGAATTAATGCAAGGGCCACCTGAAAGGGATTCAGAGAACACCACTGTAAAGGAATAATCAGGGCATGTAGAGAACAAAAGTTGCTCCTAAACTGTGGACCAAGATAGAGTAAACTCAGGGCTCATAGAGTACAAAAGTACTCTACTCCTGTGGACCAAGACACATCAGTAGCCAGAAATTGCTCCACAGAATTTTACTGCCCAGGTAACATCTTCAGTTGAAAGACTGAAAAATATTCCTATGTGAATTAACAAGAGCCACTGAGAACTGTCAAATATCTGTTTTTTTTTTAAAGTAAGGAATATGGGATATAAAAGGCAAGCCAAGAAAAGTCATACACATGTAAGGCAAAGTGATTTGTATTTTATTGGAAATAATTTGGGGAGGTGCAGCTTTCAGATACAAGAAAGTCTGGATTCTGAAAGTGCCAAATGCAAAAAAAAAATAAAAAATCCAATCTGTGGTCACAAAAGAAAGATAAATTGGTGAGAAAGACATTTCTGTATTGCAGACCTCTATGTCTGCATGCATGTTTTGCATGCCTTTCTGGTAAACCACTACAAAAAAAACCTCTCTGCCCTTGTGTGAAGAAGTTACAAAACTTGTTACCATATTCAGTATCTTTAGAAAGAATCCAAAATATAATTTGCCCAATATAATTAGCTCGTATTTATATTCAAGAATTACAGAATGGCAGCTCTCAGTCTCAATCTTTGTTGAATGAGATTGTAATATTGAAATGTTTATTTCTATGGCAAAGAGTCTTACTAGTCAGAACCCACTTTGAAAACCTGTACACAGTGCAGCACAATGTAACACAATTCATGTTTCAGAAGACTTTTCCAAAGCCCTTTTAAAAGAAAATACATGACTGTTAGAATTAATCAGCTCTTAAAAGAGCCAGCTCTAGTTCCCCCAAAGTCATTCTCCATATCCATCTAATGCCAGAATTATTCACCCATTGGAGATTACCCACAGGTAATCTCTGCAAAGAGAGTCCTAAAGGCATAATTATGTTTGTCCTTTATGACTTTTCCCTCCAATAAATAGCTAAATTAGAAAACAGCATAAGAGACAAAATAGGAAACAGATTCGTGTTCTGGCCAGACAAGAGAAGGTTTGTGTTTCCAGAGCATAATATCTAATGCTGGAGTCTTTCTGCCAAGTACAATCAACATCACAGAAGGAATACTGATTGGCTGCAAAGCTTTGAGGACTCCTTGAGCTTACTACATTTACTCATATTTCTGTGCTACTACATTTTCCTGTGATACCATATAGCAAATAAATGGAAACAGGGACACTGAGTGAATAGCTGAGGCAGAAAAGATAACCAGGTGAGTATCATGAGACACTGGTATCAGAGAAGAAAATAAAATAGGTATGCCCCAACATATGTTCTGCCCTTTTCCCAGCAAGTCCCTGGGAATCTGTCCCCCAGACACTAAGGGATGTGTCCAGACACACTGGAGTGGGACTGGGGATGGGACAGCCCAAGGAGAAGACAGGAAAAGCGTGGCAGCTCTGCCTTGCTGTGCTCCCAGCAGCTGCCACCTCTGCACCACTGTCCTGCCCTCCCTTCCCAGCCCAAGAAAACAGCCCTTCAGCTGAGCTGAGACTGCCTGAACTCAGGCACCAGCACACCTGGAAGGTTTGGAGGTGCAGTTTAAGTTGGTCTCCTAAACTGTTGTCCTAAAATCACATCTGATGTTCACCTCAAGCACCGCAGAAAGCAGCATGAAGGAAAAAGGAACACAGTCACTGAGGAAGGAAAATGGTCAGAATGGCAGAGTATGAGATAAGGCATAGCAGATCTTAGCACAGAAATGGACAGAGCTCTGAGCAATCCACCGACCCAAGGGCCTAAAGCCCACAGGAATCTTCCCCAAAGGCAGAGGCTGGAAGTGGAACTGCATACACTCCTTGTTCTTTTACTCAGGTGGTGGCTTCTGCAAGTGAGGGCCTCTGCTCTGTGGGCTCTACAGGGAGAAAGGATGCAGGGTTTTGCTTACAATATGTCACTCCTCTTGAAGACCAATTGAATATGCATCAGAGAAGCTAATAAAAGAATTTGACTTCAGAAGGAAATTTTGCTTTGGGGTTTCCCTTTACATGCAAAAGGCCAAGAGAGATTAAACTTCACCATAAATTAATTTATTGCCAAAGAAACCCAGCCAACTAATTGCACACCCTAAAATTTCATGTCAAATTTTCAACCTCAACAACAAGTTACAAGCTGAAGAGAACTCTCTGACAAAAGTGTTTGGGTACAAAATTTGATGCTGGTTATGCACATATCAATCCTACTTTTAACGCCTGTGCCATCAGGGATTTTGCAAATAGTCAGAGAGGTCATTCAGGAGCTTGCACAGAATCTGATCCGTTGATACTGAAGAGTAGTTTAGACTGCATATTTCTAATTCTAATTATCACTGTCAATGAGTCACTCAGAGGGGATTTTTTAAGAAGCATGGATATGCTACTACCTATGAAGTTTCAGAAAAAACACTTTTAGAAGTAAGTATGATTTAGAAGTAAATAGAAGCACAACTAGAAATGGAAAAAGTTAAACAGAAGACTTGGTTTTAGAAGGCATAGATATACCTATATCTATTTACCTGGAAAATATCTAGGAACATTTGCTAATGTTTTATTCCATGTCTTCCAAATAGATTTTCCTTGAAAACAGATCAGGCAAGCATAGGATGATACATACCAAACCTCTTTTTACTGGCCATTGCACTTCACACAGGACCATTGTAGACCTGCAAATTTAAGCATGTCTGAGCATACACAAGTTTTGCTCACAAGTGCTCATCCTGATCCTGTGTCTGCATAGTCCAGACAGGAAACAGCTTCTATATGATAAGAATGCTAATTAAAATATAATTAAGTCAGACTTTGTCAAATAATTGTGATTGATAAAATACTGTACCTATGATACCTGGTGATACTGTGTTCAGGAGAACACTAAAAAAGAACACCAGTCCTACAAGTGATGATAATTACAGAAGATATGTTAGTAATGAGGAGAAAAATTGAAGAAAATTAAAATCTTGGTGAGCTTTTGCAGTGCTTGGAGCTGTCACCACGTCACATAGGTGACTGTCTCGACAAAGACACATCAGTGACAAAGAGTTCCACAGTCTCTAAAATGGGATCTACACCTGCCTTCTCCAGAAAAATTGCTAAGCTATCCTCTGTCCCAGAAGGGAGGGCAACAGCAAATTTGAGCAAGGTCTGCCCAAAGTCTTCTACAGGTGAAACTCTCTTGGTGCTGGGCAACTGAGCTCAAGATATGACACAGCTGGATCCCAGAAGCTTTCTGCAAGCTCTCCACAGTGGGGCTCATCTCTGCATGTTGCCTGCTGTGGGGATCAAGACTTCAAGAAACCTTCCAGTCTGTGTGATGGTGACATTTCACTAGTTAGGTTATAGAATAATTGATCCTCCAAATTATTTAATATTGATGCAAGTTATTTCTATTATTTGGGTATATATTTGCAAGGGAGGAATTCTGCCTTTGCAAGGGTCTAGATATTTATTTATAGAATCATAGAATATCCTGAATTGGAAGAAATCCACAAGGGCCATTGAAGTCCAACTCCTTGCTCTGCACAGGAGACTCCAGGAATCAGACCATGTGCCTGAGAGCACTGTCCCAACACATCTTGAACTCTGTCAGGCACTCTTGGTGCCCTGGACAGTCTGTTCCAGTGCCCAACAACCCAGTTTTCAGAACTCAATGTAGTTGCCTAAAACTCATTGTTTAGTTACATTGGAGATACTGTGGGTTTTCCAGACACAGGCACAGGGATGGAAATCTGACACAGTGTCTTCAGAAGTCTGATGGCCTTCTGCACCAAACCTAAAACACCACAAGACACTTTAAATATCATTATACCCTCAGCTTCAGGCCATGAAACTACACTCAGTGCTGTATGAATGTTCAGCCAGTGCAAAGATAATGAGGTAGGATCAGATATTCAAGTGAGAAAACATCAGATTCCTTGGCCCTGGGGGTCTCCTGAGCAGAACAGATATTTCACTAATGGGGAATGGACTGGAATTCATGTCTGACCTGGAAGCCACCTGAGGTGTCTGGAACGAAACTATACAACTTCATGTGGGCAACTGAATCAGCCTAAATTTGTGTGAGCTGAGTCCCACTGTGTTTAACTCCTATATTCATACATCAGCTCTCTGCAAATGCTACAGGGAGAACATGAAGTGTGGCAGAGCCTGTCTTCACACCACAGCAGATGACACAACTTCTCACCAACACTTCTGCTGTGAGGTACATCGCTGGGCTGTTCTTTGAGTTTCTGTCTTTGTCATGGTTACAAATGTCAAACTTCCTTAAGAGGAAAAACAAAACCCACATCCTCTTCACTTACACACACATATATATAGATAGATGGATGGATAGATAGATATGTAGATAGAGGTACATTAAACAGTGAATAAGGAGGAACATCAGGCAGAAATCATGGGTGCTTTCCTTCCTTGGTACACCTTTGTTGCTGTCATTCTCCTGGTAATACATGGAGGTAAGTACTCAATTTAAAACTTTTGAAGGTAAGTGCTGATGTACAGAATTCTAGTTAAGCCAATATGTATTAGTGTAAAGATATTAGTCAGTTATTATTTGAATTCTTATAATTAGCTCTTCTCCACTGTCTGCATGTGTTTGATCTTTTATACAAACAAAATAATTTCTGAATGGGTAGTCTTAACTAAAGCTGCAGAGGTCAAGCTGTTTGGAGGAGTTCTGAGTAGAGAACAATGATTATCTGATCTTTCTCTCCAGAGCCATACACATATATTAACTGCTCTTTTATATTCTCTCTCTTTCTGAAAAACAGATTCACATAATGTGACTTACACTAGATACTCCAGTTTCCAGTGCAATATTTATGATTAGGCAGATCTGAGGTTGTTACTCACAATGAAAGCTAAAAAATTAATCACATACGCAATCTTCAAGAAAAGAAATCTGTGCAAAAGCAACAAAACTTTGGTGGGGTTTTGCCAAAGCTCACCCCACTGATCTCATTTCAGTACTAGTGAAACATAATGAAGTAATACTGCTGAACACTTCAAATTCTACCCTGAAGATCATCATTGTGACATATGTACATACTTGTGTGTCTGCATGATTTCTAATTACAAGAGCTGTGTTTTCTAGGAGACTTGGAGTGTCTTACAGTATTTGTTACCCCAGCTGTGTGTCTTGTGGCTTACTTTTCTAGGTTTGTGTGTGGATATCATTGGAGGAAATGAAGTAAAACCACACTCAAGACCATTTATGGCCCAAATCAGGGGACCAAATAGAAAAATTTTTTGTGGAGGAGCTTTAATCAAGGAAGACTGGGTCTTAACAGCTGCCCATTGTGAAAAGTAAGTTCTTACTCTGATTCAGAGATTGTCCTTAGTGAGTACCTGGTGTCTCTGTTCAAGCAGGAGAGTTAGTATCTCTGGTAGTTTTATCCATTTATCATGACCATGATCATGTTCTGATTACTGTCCTTTATAGGTTCTATCAGCAGTTCTATCTACAGTATTGTACTGTGTAAAAATATATAACAAGTTATACTGATCTCCACTGTTTCTGAAGAGATATTTTAAAACTCCTAGTTGCATGCAAGCATAGAATAGCAACACCAAAGCAGGGAATCTGGGAGAAAGTTTTATCCCTGTTTTCTCAGTTAACCTGTATACTAGATGAGAGGAGTATCCAGTCTAAACTGCTGCTCTGAGAACAAAAATTAATTCTTGTAATTTTATTCTGTAAAAGATACACAGTTCACCACAGAAAGAGACAGTGTGTGGTTAACACAGGAGCAAAAATCCTCTAAAGAGATGACAGGAGACACTGAGAGATCTCTGCCTTACTTGGTGTGTGCTTGCCAGCCACGCTTTCCTGTCCTGCCCAAATCAAGATGCAAATGGATGTTTGGCTCTACTGAGTCCTTCAGCAAGGCAAGAAGTGAGTTTTGAATTACACATCCCACTCCTACTACATTTTGTGGGGAGGACTGAAGCTGCTGCTGAGCCAGACCTCACACAGGCTCTGTCAACAGCCTGGCCAAGACCAGTCAGCCACTGGAATCTGCAAACCTCAGAGAAATGTGTCCACCTCTCCTGGCCTGTCCAGACAGGGAGATAGATGGGACCTACTACAAAGAGAACACTGTGCCCAAAAACTGTGTATTAACATAAAGCAAAGAAGGTTTCCAAATGAGATTGCATTTAAGAGAAAATGCAATTATTACCTTAATGGTGGGTCAGTCAACAGACAGTTCTCAATAGATGAAGGAAAGGAGCAACCACTTTCCTAGGGTTCTCCACTGTAAGACAGGAATGAGGATGAACATCCATATCTGCTCCAAGAATATTCTCCCATTCAACTGTAGGATGCATTGTTTGCCCCAAACCAGCTGCACCTGTGGTCAGTCAGTAATGTCTGCTTGGCCTGCTGGGCCAAGGAGTGCAACAGTTCTGGTCTCTCTGTCTGAGAGCTGCAGCAGGCTCTGCTCTGCCACCACTTCAGGACCTTGTAATACAAGAAGTTGCAGAAACAGCTGGAGAAGAGGAATGAGCCATGTCTCACACAGCTTCAGAAAATGGTGTTGAAATCTGTTAGAGCAAAGCAATGGTACATTTCGATACAGTCAAGATATCTCTGAACTAACAGTGCTGTGACCTATTTTCCTAAATATTCAGCACAAATTAGGCACAACTGGTGAGGCAAGTACCCTCAGCAAATCTGATGCATCCACCACTCATTCAGTTCCCCAAAGGAAACAACAGGGACAGATCCAGAGTCATGTACATGAAACATTTCTGTGTTCCAGGGAAGATGAAAATGGGATAGCATGAATTTTGATTCACTGAGTCATTTTTTTTATTTTGGCTGTTGAATAAACAGAGTCATCTTTTAGATATTTCTAAATTACTGTTGGTTTTCAGGCAGAAGAAAAGAGACTGTAGCAGCTGGACATTATAGCACCACGTTTAGAGCAAATAATTTAGAGTTACATCAAAGTGCATCCCAATAACCATGTTGTTCTCTCCTCAGGGAAAAAAGCAAAGTTATTCTTGGAGCCCATTCATCAGAAAAAAGGGAAAAAGAACAGCAGACTTTTGAGATTGCAAAATACATTCGTCATCCGTGCTACGACCCCAAAACCAAGGAAAATGACATTATGCTGCTGCAGGTACAGACTTAGATATCACTTGTGGAATATACATCTCCTACATTGAACTCTTTTCTTCCTTCTTGTGAGGAAGCTGAGCCAAGGGAGTTTCTGGTGACTTTTTTTCTTGTCTGTCAATCCAGCAGCCTAGGGAATTGGGGATGCACTGGTAACTAAGGCAATCAATAATTCCTGTAATTCTGGAGCTTGAACAAGATATTTCAGTTTCTGGCTTTTCAGTAAAAGAATAAAGATTCATGCAGATAAAATATTTGGTTAAAACACAATGTTCAGTCTAAAAAACAGTTCTAAGAAAAAATGTCTGACTCCTCTGATCCTTAATTTTGCCAGCATCAGTAATTACTGTTATTTTGTCTTCTCAATGGTCTGAGAGTCAGAGAAGTAAAATAAGATATTTTCTAAAGCTAATAGATCAGCAGAAGATAAGTGGGCATTCATGAGACAAAGAATACTCCTTTGCCTCATTCTTACATCGATGACATAAATACTGTCACAAAGAATGGAGGAATCTCAAAAAGGGATTGCAGTAATTACCACAATGGGAAAGATCCAGTGGTTAACATGCAAGGTGCTCTGTTAGATTCTGCCTCATAACACCTATTTTCCATATCTTTTACAGCTTCAGAGAAGAGCAAAACTTAATAAAGCTGTGCAGCTCATCCCCCTGCCTACCTCAGATGACGATCCCAAACCAGGAACAGTTTGTGCAGTAGCAGGATGGGGTACAACTACCAGTTACCCACACAGGTGGGCTGCTGCCCTGATGGAAGTCAACATCACTGTCATCAGGAGGGAAACCTGCAACGACAGGAAACACTATAATGGCAAACCTGTCATAACAGAGAACATGATATGTGCCGGGGCTAAGAATGGGAGAAAAGACTCATGTTATGTAAGTATATTTGCTATGACTGCATAAATTGTATAATAAAAATGAAATATAATGTATCAGCATTACACATTTACCATTTTTGTCTCTCTTCAAATCAATGAATAATTTTATCAAATATCAGTGAATTTACCAAGCTTTGTTCTTCTAAGCCTTAAAATCAGAACTTAAGATGGGTAAATTCACCTTTGCAGCCTTTGGATATTGCAGTTGTACTCAGGCATGGCAGATAGTTATCATCATCTTCAATAAAATGAGTTTAATACTAAAATGTCCACAGAACAGCTTATAGACTGATTCTCAAGTAGCTGACCTCAGTGGAACAACTTCTTTGATGTCAGAAGACTTTGAATGAGGTTCTGCTGATTGAAAGCCTTTTGACCAGGTCCCAAGTCAAGTACATAATGGTGTAAGAACTACCACATTTTAAAAGATTTAAATATTGCATTTAAAAAGTTACCAAAAAAAAGTTACCAATTTCTGGAGACTTATACTTTCAATGAGGAAAGTTTTCAGCTTTTTTTCTTCATTTTCAAAAAGACTAATTCTCACTTAGCACTGAGCTAGATTCATTCCCCATTACACACACTTGAAAGATTAGACTGAAGTCTATGAAGCCTTTTTTTTCATTTGTTTTGCTGTTGGAACTCTTAATTTCCAAGGAGGAAAAAATGATCCCTAATAACACTGGCCACATTTTTTTTATTTTCTCCATGTAACTAGTGAAAATCTTATTTAAAAGGAGACATTTTTTAGCTTTTGTTAATCAGAATGACAATGTTTTCCCTTTTTCTAGGGGGACTCTGGTGGACCTTTAAGATGTAATAATGTGATGAGAGGCATTACTTCATTTGGGAAGCACAACAACTGTGGCAAGGCTGATGGCCCTGGCGTGTACACTCGACTCACAAAGAGATACCTTGAGTGGATAAGGAAAACCATAGGGGGGGCCTGATGGACTGGGTTTGGGCTTGGGCTTGGGCCAAGTGGTTTCTGTAAGGGAAACAGGCTTTTAAAAACAGCTTCATTAGTCTGGTAAAGAGCTATTCTCACACTGAATTTTGGCAGCTTGATGTAGTTCTGCTAGGACAGCATTTATAGCTTACACTGTCAGCCATGGAGTCATTGGGGGTATTTGGGACTACTGAGGATTGCAACATCCCTGTAGTGCATGTTCACACTGAGCTCGACATGGACTGGTATTTCAGATCCAGAATCTAATCCTTGTCTCTGTCCTGACTGCATGTTGAGTATATACTGCACTCTTCTGTACCTGGACTTCTGCAAAAACCCTGAAAGTTAGCAATGTGCTAGGTACAAGTACAGACACCTAAAAATTTAGTTTATCTGCAGCAAAGATCCTGAGTTTATAGGTATAGTGGACTGCTAAGCTTCAGAAAATTAATTTGCAGCAACTGTGAGACATAAGTATTAATTTTCTGTCTTGTATTTGAAACCTCTAGATTTTATCTCTTTATGTACTTTGCATTAAATAAAGAAATGGCAATAAAAAATCTACTGTTTTCAGCTGTCAATTTATGTGGAAAGCTCTGTCTCTTGCAGTATAGATAGTCTGTGTACTATCTGTAGGATCTGTCTACTATCTGTGTAATGTTCTGTACATGTTATACATTCGCAAAACATACCAAAATAAGCAGCATTGTGTTAAAAAAATCAACTGAACACCTCTACTTCAGAGAAATGACAGGAACTGTCACAGTTCAATATGATATAGCACTGTTGACAGTATAAAGCACTGTTGATAGTATAAAGCACTCTTAATTTTATGATGTCAGTACTGCTGTTTCAGACAGGCAATGAAATTTTTAAGTGCTTCAACAAGCATTTGTCAAGCAGCAAATAGACCTATTGTGAAAAATGTTTCTGTCTGCCTCTATATTAACAGACTCAGGCATTTTCAATGCCATAAGCACCCTAAAGAGGGCTTGGATTTATTCCATGTTGCTTCAAGAGGTTTTTACTTGGAAGTAGGCATTAGCTAAGAGAAAGCAGCGATCATTCAAGGGTGGAGAAATTTTACATTGATTTTAATTTTAAAATTGTTGCTCTATCCATCCTGAGCAATTAAACACCACTTAGAAACACAGTGAGAAACCACTAAGTAAAGCTTCTTTACACAACTGCCTTTACCTGATCTTGTTAAGAGGAGACAGAACGGTGAAGATGAGGAAGACCTAAACTACAGGGACCTTTACTGGAAGTTTTGAGGATGAAAAACTTTTTTTCCCATTTGTAACAAAACATTACACAGTCAGAACCTTCCACACTCCTATTCTTATTCCTAATTTTTTTTTTCTCACTCTTGGGCTGAACACACAAAACAGTACACACAAAGGGACTCACAGACAAAACAGCAAAGCAGGAGCAGAGACAAAGATTATCAGCCAAATAAGATTGCATCAGTGAAACTGAGAGGAGAACTTGCCCCACTGACTGCTACCAACACCCAAAGCAGTCACTTGGTTCTGTCTTTAAACACACAGGAAGTAAGTAAATTCAGACTCTTTTTTATTCTTGCAAATTACCAAACCCCTGCTTAGGCAAAAACTAATTCTAAAAACCTTCAGGAAACAAAAATATTCTTATCAATCTGTAGCCCACCTAGGGCTATTTCACCCTTCCCATACATTAGTCTTACTTAATTTCTTTGCTTGTATTTTCACTGCCTTTCTTTCATCTTCCTGTGGCATTATTTCACTATTCTTCTTCCTCTTTGGCCAGATTTTTCTTCTTCCCCAAAAGTCACAAACAGCACCCTTGACAGTAGAAAATCCCTCTCAAACCCTGTCATTCAGTATTTCTCCTTTTTCCAGACAGTAGTTCTGAACCAAGTGTTGGAGAACCTCAGAGATCAGGAAGGAGAGGTTCTGACTTAGGAGATGCTTATAATGCATGGAGAAATGTGCAACAGAAAAATGTGCAGCCTTCCTCTTCTACCTTGAAATTTAGGACCTACCCCAAAATACTTTAAAAATGTGGGTTTTTACATGGATGTTTTTAGAGAATTGTGCAAAATAAGACTGTGGAATTGGACTTACATGGTAAAAACAAAATTTCAGCCTCTTTCACTACTGCCAATAGTGTAAACATGTAGAAAAAAGAAGAAAAGCAAGAGCAAGAGAGAACTGAATTTTCTTCTAGATGGGGAGCTTCTCTGCCCAAGAGGCATGATATGAACCCATTCACAATAGAGTTTCACTACTATGGAAGGGAACCTACACTAGCTAAGAAAAATGCTATGATAGTTTGTTGTCCTTGTTTTCTTCTCATTGTGGTTATATGAGATAACTGGAGGGAAGTAACAGGTATAAACTGTGTTACACAAACTTATGTAATATATATGTAGGTAGCATCAGGTCAGGTCACAGAGGGGCAGAACAGGGCACTGTCTGCTAGACTAGTGCTTTTAAATGTGGGAACAAATGGATTCCTCAGTATGACATCCCAGAAAATTGTTTTGTCATATTGATATGCCTGAGAAGAAAGACACGTGCACTGTATGAGCAATGAAGTTTTTCTTCAGGTAAAAATTACTTTTTACCTTGACTTTTGGATTCTGTATGTTGTACAGTGCCCCACCTTGGACAGAACTGTAGGGATGAAGATCTGATTTTAGTCAACTTAAATTTTCTTAAACCTCTGTGCCACCCCCGGAGATTCAACCTTCAGTGCATGGAGACCACAGATGCATAACAACCTGACCTCTTAGAAGCGGGTTCTGATTTCTATCTCAGCCTGGGCCTGAGCAATATACCAGGTGTGAAACCATATACCAGCCATGAGCTAAAAGAATGCCATATTCTACAGAGAGAAAGTCAGGATTTCAAATTTTGGCCAGGACTTCCTGTGTTAAGACCTCTGCACTGACAGAATGAGGCAGCTGTGCAAGAGCAATGGTCAGCTTTCAGGACTTTTTTTCACACATTCAGAAAAAAAGCACTCCAGTACATGTTTACACAAACAAAGTCCTCTCGTAGTTTTGGGCTGTTGAAATCTGTGGCTTCTCCCTCTTTTAGATATTATGCTAAAGTACATCTGGGGCAATACAGCTTGACTAGTCAACCATGAGCAATAAGTAACTAAGATACAGGCAGATCCTAGACTGAGAAACATGTACTTTCTTATTTTGATACTTCAGTATCCAATAAAATATGCATTATTTCAGTATTGATCAGTCCATTCCATGCTACAGCCTCCCATTCTCTGTCATACACCTCCTCCTACACTGGGCAAACCAATATAATTTAGGTGCTGCCAAAGGAAATAGAGAATTTCTGGGCAAATAAAAAAAATGCATGAGCAAAGAGACTAAGTCTACTAATTTTTTAACATTCAAAATGGGAGAAAATATTTTTAATATTCCTAAAACTTTTTAAAATTATTTAAAATACTATTTTGAATATTTAAACCAGATTCTAATTGTCTGGCCAAATCTCCAGAAACAAACTTGTTCATATGAGAAGACAAGTACAGTGTAAATTATTTTCCACATTTAGACATCAGGTTGTTGGTAGCAATTTCTCAATTGAAAACCAATATTACCATTTTCTAATCTGCTTTGAAGACCACATGAGATGACATCAGAACCCAGTAGTTTAGTAGCAGGTTTATGGCAATCTCTTACCAGATAAAACAGATGAGTGGTCTCAGCCTTACAGAGCTTAACTTGGCAGCCACGTGACTTGTGAACAGCACAAGATGAGGTTTTAAAAATCATGAGAACTAAAGACATGATGGTTTCACACTCATTTACAGAGAAAACTTGTGCCCCTATTTACCTTTTATCATGCATCTGACCAGAGTGTCATTTTCTGTGAACTGGCACTGCTCTACTCCCCTAATATCCTATTCTTCCCCAGCTACAGGAAGTATTCTAAATAAATTTTCAGTTGTAAAAAAAAAAGAAATTAATCCAAAAAATACAAGTTTCTGAGCTCAGAGGGCTTTTAATATAAAAATGGAAGAGTGAATCCTTATCCCTTGCCTCTGGTCATTCCTAACAATAAAAGCAAAGCTCTGAAGGTGTCTGTGGGCAGAATCCACTGAACAGCACTACTGATCTGTATCTGAATAGCTTCTGAGGACCAGTCCTGACATCCTTCTTTAGCTCTTGGCAGTGTACAAGTCTTGCAAGGCAAACATATGTTGAAGTCTAAGGGGTTTGGTCCATGTGAACACTAAATAAAATTCACAATACAGTGACAGCTGCGCTGTTTGCTGGCAACCAGAACTGAACTGGTACCCTTAAGAAATGAATGAACTAACAGTGTTGTTTGGCCCTTTGATTATGTCCATCTGAATTCTTAGCTAGTTGATTAAGTAACTATGCATAATAACAGAATTATTGTGCAATTGTTTGTATTTTCAATCATTATCAAACATAGTGTATGAGTTTAATGTAAGGAAACAATTAATAATCCAGTAAAGACAGTTTATACTTACACTTCCTATCATTACCATTATGAAAGCAATAAACAATTCCCAATATATCATTTATAGTTAGTTACATATTTAAACTAGAACTCTAGGATTACTTAGACAGATTCCATATCACAGTTTATGTGATACACAGAACAATACAGACCCATGAATTGGTCTCTGTTGATCATAGTATTTGAATGTTTCAAGGCAATATACATTAATTAGTATGTGGTTACCAATGGGGATGCTAAGATAATGTAAAATTTATTGCAAGAATCAAAGCTAAAAGCAGGAGTTAACACCTTATGCTGGTGCTTTACACAGGGTGGATTCCTTCCATGTTTGCTAATTAAATGAAAATTTACATGACATTATTCTTCATAGTTAGAATATTTTTTCCTTTAGGGTAAGACAAGCTACTAATATTTCACATAATAGACTGGTAAGAAAATTTTGTTCTCTTAAATAAATTGTACTATCTTTTGCCATGTTTCTATTGGAAGGAAGACACATATTTTGAATTATTGAATGGGCTGGACACATTAATCACTGGCTTTCAAGAAAAAGAAGTCACAAGAAAGAGCTCAAATAACTGTTATTAAAAAGCCTTGTTGCTGTGCATGCTCTCCCCAGACTCGTGTTGTTTTCACAGACAAGACATCCCATCCACTGCAACAAAAATAAGCCTGCGCTGCTCTGGGCTCAGGGCTATGTGCAGGCCTTTGTGACCTTCCCTGTAAAATAAAGTATGCATAGAAGAAAAGAAAAAATATATCAGAATTCCACACTGATTATGCCAGTCATTTTCACCACCCACGCTATGGCTTGTTCCATTTTTACTGCAGCAGAGAAACATGCTGCAAAGGATGTGGGAAGCTATCATCCTCTATTGACTTTTCAAATTAATAAGAAACTGAAGGAAATATATTCTTAATAGGGAGTAGGCTTTAATTGACTGCACCACTTTGAGGAGACATTTCTGTCAAAGGAACACATTGAATCTGAGCTATTGTTCTCCATACATTCACAACATCAGTCTCATCTGGGTTTGGTAATGTCTCTCACTGCTGAGCTTTGCCATCTGGCTGCACAGGCCTCGCAGACAGTTTGCAGCAGCTGATCCAACAATAATGAGATACTGCCTCCAGCTGCTCAGTTATTACTGTTAAGGAGACCATTTAACAGTGACTCCACTAAGCCATTTAGTGGAATTGTGTTTTGAGTTTGTCTGCAGTTAGAGTAAATCTCGGGAGCTACACAGAGAAAGCAGAAAGCTACCCAGTCTAGCAGCACAAAGAATGTACAAAACTGATTAGTGTGCTTATACAAAAATCGCACCCACAAGCAGCCACTGAATTTGAACTGAAGGCAGGAAGGGTCTGGAACTAAAGTGAGACTCTTGAGAGTTGCATTTACCTCACTGCTCTGCCACAGACTTCCTGTATCTTCTTGAGCGATGTCAGTGCCAAGAAAACCCATGAGGTTTTTAGGCACACACCAACAAGAGACATTTGAAGCCTATTTTCTCGAAGTTACTGGACTTTGTCTTTTCTGGCTGGGACAGTTACTGACAATCACACTGGTAAGCTAAACCCCCAAGGGAAAAAATATCTTCTAAGTAATAGTTTCTAAAGCAGATCAGATAAACCACATTCTAAAAGGAAGCGTGGAAGTAAGAAGTCATGTGTGACCAGCTGAGATGAATGTGAGTGGCCTGCATCCTCCCATCACTTGTACCTGAGTTTTCCATGAACACAAGAGGATGGCCCTTCTCTAGCTCAAGATACTGTAGGAATAAACATGTGAGGAACCCTCATGTTACCCTCATGTTTACATGTGTAAAACCCTCTGAAACAGTGGTACCTGATGAAGGCCCACAGGACTGTCGCCAATGGAAAGGCTGTCCTTAATTTGTGAAGCTGCTACAGTGGCTCTCTGGAAACAATGACTAAATACAAATACCTGCTATCCTGGTGCTGAGCAACATGTGTTCCTCCTAAACTTCAAGCCTTGGATTTCAACATCACTAAATTATTTCAACGGATACTGATTTTCTGGCTTTGCTCCTCAAGTTACTGAATTTTGTCAATATTTAAGACCATGAGTTTACAAGTCAGTGAATTCTTTATGCTGTGTCTGTTCAGTGTCTGTAATGACTTTGAAGGAAGATCTTGAGTTGTAATCTTTGGAGGCATTCAAAACTATCCACAACACTGATGGAAGTTTGATTAACAGTTTATGTCAAAAAGTAGTGGAGGGCAGTAGGGAGAAATCAGACCAGTTGAAATTATTAACTTACATGGGTTTTGAGTGGAGCCTTCTGGGTTTATTTCGTTGTTTCAAGATCATGTTCAGGTCAGGAAATTTTCAAAGCAATTACATATTTTGCTTGCTTGTATGTTTTCATTGGTCTACAACAACTGTTCTAAGGAGAGAACATTACAGCCAAAATTACTCGTTTTTTTTCTTCCTAGTAAATTAATCTAATAGTTGTATCAGAAGTATCTAAAAAATAGACTTGGCACTATAAAAAGGTTACTCTCTTTCAGCTGTCATTCTGTTCTGAATATGCTATGTGACAGTCAACCTTAATTACTGAGGTGCTCAACTGGTGCTGTTGGATCTTCATTCTTAGCTGGGGTGTTCAGCACTTGCAAGAGGCTTAAAAAATTAAATTCAGTTCAAATTTATCAGATCATTTCTGTGGGTGTAAAACTTACAGTGGTTAAAAGTGTCTGAGGTTGACTTAGAAGCATCTAAGTCACAGTCATCCATCACAGTATTTATTCTGACCATATTTTGATACATCCACAATTTTTTCCAACATTCAATTGCTTATAGTAAATTATTAGGAGTCTTCATAAGCAGGAATATGTCTCTGCAGCAAAGATCTGGTCTTTTTTGTTCATGAGTAGCACCAGAGATGAGGCTTAATAGCAAGAAACAACCCCAGCATATGGTGTAGCCCTACAGCACCACAGAGCTACAAGAAACTCCACTTTCCCCAGCAGTCTGCAGGGTGCAAGGGAAACACTCTGCACTGCATTTCTTCACAGCGAAATCCTTCATTAAAACACAGATGTGTCTAAATAACACATGGAGGTTTGGTTTAGACACCATTTGAAAGCTGGTTCAGTGTCCTCACATCAGGAGATGCAAAAGCAGTCACATCTGGTTTATGTTGTCGAGAAGGTCATCAGCCAGAATACACTGGAAGCAACCTCACATTAGCACATTCAATCCTGGCTGAGGGAGCTTAGGAAGAAGTGGAAATACACATTCTGCACCTGACATGGCCCTAGGAATTATAAGAAAGAATCCTATCATTGAAAATAAGGAATTTTCCAGAAGCAATTTATACCACGGTATCAATAAGTCAGCCTTTATGATCCCATGAACCAGGATTGTGCACATGAACACAGATGTGCAGGTGACTGCTCTTTACTCTTGTTTTTACACAAGGTATGCACTTGCAAAACCAGACTGATTTGACAGAGAAATAACTGAAATACTTGCCACGGAGTTCTAATGAATTGACAAGGATGGGATATTTTCATCTGATTTCCAGGAAGACCTTGTCCCATCATCAGTTCACTGGGTAACCACACCAAGGAAGAAATCTAATGCAATTTGAAATTCTGCTTTAGTTTTCAGAAGGGCTTAATATACACCATTTAGAGATTTGCACTTTAATCTACAATATTTAAACAACCTACTGATAAATAGTCCCAGCAGAGTCCCAGCAACTCTTCAAAGTACAGTTTCTTTATTGTCCTATCTAAACATGTAACAGCCTATGAGTATAACACCAAAGCACTCATAACACATCCTCAGCTAAGTTTTAACAGCTCCAGCAAACCAAGTTATGCTGCTTTACTGCAGCTGAGAACCTGTTCCTCTGTCGTCTCCTAATACTCAAACTGCAGAGACAGATGTTTCCTCTCTGACTCTTACGCCTCTCCTCACCCCAGTGCTCTGGGATTTTTTCTTCCCCTTCAGCATTCTCTCTGCATTTAGAGTTTTGGCCAAAACTATTACTGCCAGCAAGGAAAGACAATGAAAAGTGTCTGGCTTCAAGACTATCTCCTCTTCAATCACTTCTGCATGGAGACAGAAGTGGTGAATGAGAAACAACAAAGTGCTTCTGAGTCAATCACTGTAGTGCTGAACGTAGCACAACTGCACACCCAGAGAAAATCCTGCTGTTCCTCTTACTGCAGAACCACCCTCCAAGTCACTGGGTGTTTGCCAGATGAGCACAGCTACACAAAAAGAGCACAGCCTAAGTATGCAGACATTTCATCATTTCACCTGTGAATCTGTAACTGCACTTTGGAAGATTTTCTCACCATTCATGTGCCAGACATGCAAAATCCCATCTTTCATTCCACCTCCTGTAGCATGGACTTCTGGCTGCCAAGGACATAGCCTAAAGAATAAAAAGAAAACAGATGTCAGAATAGATTAGGAGCTTAGCTGGAAGAACAGAAGAGTTTTAGCCTGAAGTCTAGTTGTTAAAATGAACTACAACAAGCACCCAGAATGTACAGTCAGGGCAGCGTGGGATCCCAAAACTTCAAATGCTGCTTCCCTTATTCCACAGCCCACTGTCCCACAGGCCCTCATAAAGCTCCAGCTTCTCTGCTTGCCCTTCAGAGGCCACAGACTCACACCTCAGCAGCAGAAGAACCGAGCAGGATAGAGTCTTACTGCCTAAGCCAAGCCATCACCAAAGCCTAAGCAAAGTGGACTACAGGGCTTACAAGAGACCTGGTTTCTCCCAGGATATTTCCAGGATATGCCTAAGGTCCAGAATCTACCTGAAGAAAAGCTTCTAGAAACTCAGTTGTCCTGTTTCAATAAATTTCCCTGACTCATTTACCCCAGAACTTCAGTCCAGCCTCAGATACTTTTGGGAGGACAAACAGCTTGTAAATACTGTACTCTCCTGCCTCTTACTATTAACACCTGACCTGTCTTCCACAGAGACAGGGACTTCATGAAGATAAAGAATCTTAAATAGTTTCACTTAAAATTTCTTTCTTCAGATTATTTGCCACCAGCAATGACATGAAAATATGGGCAGGAGGGCAAAAGAAACCTCATATATCAAATGAACTGTAGCAGAAATTGTTTTCCAAAACTCCAAAAATCGTAATATCTTGCTTGCAAACTTCTAAGTATTACACCACTAAACTTTTATGGGAAGGTAGACAGAAGAAAATGTGATAAACATTATTTCTGTTTGGCAACATATTTACAAAGGCTTACTAATCCGCTATCAAAGCCCTAGCAAACCTATCTATGAGGGCAACTGGTCTTAAAATTAACTGCATTACAGACAGAAGAAAGAATAGGCATCAGTAAGATAATTTGAAAAGCTGCCTGAGCAATATGACTTCTTCATGTATTTTAACTGCTAAGAAAGGAAGTATGGTTTTCAGTGTCTGTGACAATTTCTCACCAGGGTCGCTAGGCCAGATATTCAGTATACCACCCCTAGAATAATTGCCAGCAACAGGTTGGCTAGTGACAATTTCAGACTGAAAATGCTTTGTTTGTTTTGACAAAGAATCCCAACATGGAGCTGAGCAACCTGAACATCATGGTGACAGATAGATCCTAATAGTGAACCAGTGCAGATGAGAAAAGACAGCATGGGTTTAAAGTTAATGAAGGCAAGCAACTTTGTCACACCAATGTTTCTTCAGAAGCAAACCACATCAAAGTGAAACATGTCAGCAGAAGAACAGCATTTCAGTAAGAGGAACACAGAACAAACACCAATGCACACCCTGACTGTGGAGGTGACTGACCACAGAAAGGAGCCAAGCAGCTGCTCCATTCAAGCTGGGCAGAACGCCTGCTGTTTCTCAAGTTTCTTTTCCATGAGCACGCTGTATGCCACTAATCTGCACTCTGCTCAACTGCTGAGACATTTAATGTAAACTATTTCCTGTTCTTCATGAAAAATTCTTTCAAAAGGTGATTTTGCCAAAGCCAGGTATGACTCCACACCCAACAGAGAGGCAGTGTAAAATTGCATTGTACTGCAAAAGGGCCTTCTAGCAAGTTACAGTGCATTCTTTGGTTCTGCCTCTTCCCTCACCTCATTTCTCCCTCCCCTCCAAGGCTTTAGGAACACCTGCACAGCTTGACACTGTTAGCTTGCACTAACTGCTTGTTAGGAATTGGATTCACTGTTCTGCAACCAGCATCATCAGTCTGCCAAAGGCAGGAAGGAATACCCTGCCTAGAGGTACAGCTGCTGTTAAAGTTTAGCTCCTAGGTATTGGTTTTATACATTAATAGGGGAGCTGAAATGAAAATATTGAAAATACCTTTCAAAGTATTTTACAATTTTTTGAGATTACCTACATTAAACCAATGACAAATAAGAAGATCTTCCTGCTGGGAATTCACACAACTAGTATGATGACACTGAAATAAAATCAGCAAGTTCAATGCAATCCTTCTGTGTATCTGAGAAACAGGTGTCTCACATTACTACAATAGATTTTTTAAAGGTGTTAAGGGTTAGTAACTGGAGTCTTTCCCACAATGGCTCTTAGAAATTTTTCAGATACATGTTGAGTGACTTGAAAGCACTAAAAATGCGTACCCAACCTGACTTATTGCAAGAAATGTCATTTTGTTGTGCTTGTATAATGGACTCGAAGATCACAAAAGCAGGGAAGATTCCAACCAAGCCAGGTTACAGTGAAAGTTAAGCATACCTTTATGGAAAATATCTCTGAAACTACATGGGAATATATTCCTTACGTGCAAAGGCATCATCATTTGCCCCCTGAAAATTTATATAGGTTTTTCCTACTAAACAATAATAATAAAATCCAACCTAGTGTATTTGGTCTGGATGAGATGGAGCTCATTTCCCCCCCAGCAGCTCCCCCCATGCTGCGCTTTGTGTGGTGGCCAGAAGGGTGTTGGCAACACACCCATGTTTTGGCAGGTGCTGAGCAGCCCTGGCACAGCATCAGAGCTGCCTCTCCAACATTCCCCCCTCACTGGGGGCTGGGCAAGGTCCTGGGAGGGGACAGAGCCAGGACAGTTGACCCAAACCAACATTCCATACCATGTGATACCTGGTCAGCAAAAAAACCTAAGAGAAGGGGGCAAAGGAGGAGGGGAGAGGGGAAAGCATTCATTATTATAATGCCTGTCTTTCAGAATAACTGCTGTCCTGAAGTCCTACTTCACAGGAAGTGGTCTTTTGTTTTGCTTTACTCACACAAAACTTTGGTTTGCCTTTATCTTCACACACAGGGTTTTATCCATCTTATTTTCTCCCCTTCCCCACTCTGCTGAAGGTGGTGGTAGACTGGGTGGTGGGCTCCTGGCATCCAGCCTGGGCTAACCCACCACACCACAGGGAACAGAAGTGAATTGCCATTCTGGCAGCGTGGGTCATAGTAAGGTTCCCAGTAATTATAGTGATATGAGTGGCAAGGAAGCAGATTCCTTAGAATAATGTCTGGAAGGAGAATGTTTTCCACTTGGCATGAAAAGAAATCAAAATTATTTGGTTTTGACACAAAAGATGGCATCTGTTTTACTAAAGACAAAGAGAAGATGATAAAATGTGATGGATTAGTTCATGGTACTGAAATTTATTTACAGATTCATAATGATATGCTGTTGGACCATTTTTAACCACAACAATTAAAATGTAATCCCAAAGTCAATTGATACTTTGGAACTGAAACTTCCACAATGAAGTTTAGTGTAAGAATTCTGCTCTAATTTGAATAACAGTTACTATTAACTCCATGTCTCTTTTTCTTCTTGTGCAATTCTTTTAACTCTGTCCTCATATTAGAATTATCTGGTTAATCTCAAACCTAGAAAAAGAAATAAATGTTCCCTCAACCTAATGCTTCAACCATAACTGTAGTTCACAGGTTCACACTGAATTTTATCATCAATTTCTGCTCTGAAGTTCCTGTTGTTTTCACTGCTTGGGCCAAGAGGGAATGCAAACCAAAACTATTTCTTACTCTAGTGAGCTTATGCCACTTGGCACTGGCAAGATGTTACACCTGCATCCTTGTAACTTAACCCACACAGTATAATTGCATCTGCATTTTATTACCTGTTTGTTCAGCTGGTGTGCCTGTACCTCCTTGTACCTCCAGCCTGCAGTCCTCGTACAATCACAACCAGAGCATCTCATGAAACCAAAATAAAACTACCACTGCTGTCCCTATCAAGAGATACTGTTTCATTTTGAGTTAACAGTAAATTCAGTCTACCCTTGCTATTATCTTTCCATTTAAGTAAAACAGAACATTAGCATACAATTTTAAAATCACAGAAGCATTCATCATACACAAGTCTCCCCTCAGCCTCTTCATGTGTGAGTCAAAGTGTGAAACAGAAAGTGGGATGAAGAAAACCCACAAGAGTACATTTGATCTTTATCATCTGAGCCCACATACTGAAATGATACCTAACTACAAAATATTCACCTGCTGCTCTGAAATACACCCTTGACAAAGCAAAGGTCAGCTTCATCTGGTTTGGGGTTTTAGACAGCAAGGGGCTGGCCTTTTTCTTGCAGATACACAGCTAGAGGTGTGCAACTCTTAACAGCTGTGCTTGGCTGTGCATTTGGAAAGACAGAGGCAGTCTTGGTATCACTGGAGGGGCCATCTAAGCTATCTACTGTCTCCCCAGCACAGGGCAGGCCATGATTTTTGAAGCTCAGACCCACTGAAGACAAAACAATTTCAAGCTCAGGCTTTGCACAAAGCCTCCAAATCATAGTGAAATTCTGCAAGTGATGACAGTTTTCTGGAAGGAGAGTAAGCAACAGAGACTACAGAAATAGGTTAAATCTTCTTTGGCTGCTTTCCTGTCATGCCATAAATCTATGTATGATTTCTCAGATGGGTGATAGATGGGAAAACAGGTAAATCACATAGAACAAAGTCAAGAAAATCAGCTAAAATGAATGGGACTCATTTGCCTGAGTAAAAGCAGCAAGATTCTTTCTGGGAATAGACCTTTCTACTCACCTGCTCAGAATACAATGATTCCAGCTCCAATTACAGACAGGTGGCCAAGCATATTTCTCAGCCTCTTTCTGGTTTCAGTGTTCCACAACTACCAATCCAAAACAAACAAGAAATAAAAATCTGACAGCAAGAAGAAAGAAAAAATTGTTCCCTTCATTTGTTTACAATTTGGCCACTCCCCAGTTCTGAATTGACAGAAGGAAAACTTCAGGCTCATTTATTTCCCAAGTAAGACAATGAGTATTTCCAAATATCAACACCTATATCTGTGATGCAGAAGTCAGACTGAATTGAAAGGGTACATACTTGTGAGTTTAAAGCTATTTGTTTACATGTCAGTCTTCATAGGTTCATACATGGAAGCACTGTACTTCAGTACCTTCAGACTGCTGACTCATGACTGCAGCAGTGGGGACAGTTATTATCTAGCACCTCAGCTAAAGTCACACAAAATCCTCTTTTTATGTGTCCCATAACAGCAGGCTCGCACATATGTGTGTAATCAGATGAAGTCAAATTCTCTCGTGTGAACCTATAGGGAGAGTTTTGAATTGAACTCTAAAGACACTGACTTCTAGTGTGATCTTAGCAAAAGACATACAAGAAAACATAGCCTGTGCTGAATAAAATAATTTCATGAGAGTTCATCTTACTGATGGAAAAATAACCTGATTGTCGCTGGACAACCGAATCACTAATTCAGTCATCAGTGGTTTTAGGAGTTCCATTGCATATAGCTAATTCTGGATGTTGCTAAGACATTCAGTAAGGTGGAATATGATACTGAGAAGTGCTACATATGTTTTTAGCAGAGTTCTTCCGTGGTTTAGTCAATCTTTTCCATTTCTTTCCCTAAAAACAAAAAAAAAAAAAAATCAGTATCAAATAATTTGGTAGCCACTTTAGCTAAAAAGGGAGAAAGACTGAAAAAAGTTATCTAATATTTGCACTTCTTCATCACTGCTGCAAATTGCAAGGCATGTTCCTTCTTCTGCTTTTATCCAAGCCAGACATGAAATGTGTTTGGAACTGGAATTCAAATCAATTCTTTCAATGTCTTGGAGAGTTCATCCATTCCAGATGTGTGCAGGAGGTCCTACAGCGATAGCAATGAGATTCTCAAGGCTCCAGCCCAGCATGTTTAGCTCTAGAAAAAAGCTACTAAAAATTACTGCAAAAAAAATTAGTTTATAAGCTGGGGTGAGGGGCAATATGGTTTGGGGAAGAGAGACTATGAAAAAACAACCAGAGAATTCTTCTATGAAACCTATACTGGCAAGCATTCCACTTACATGAAGGAGAGTATCTCTGATGAGCCAATGTCTTTGTGAGTCCAATCTCCTCAGATGTGTTTGTTTGCACAGCAGGATCTGAGTTACAGTTTACCCATTAGAATTTTTTAATCTGTCACCCTGGATTTTACATTGCCACATCACACATCCTAATTTCTTCCACCAGAAATGAGACTCCTTCTCCAACAGATCCAAACCCACCCTTGTTCCAACGTGATTCTTGTGACTGAGGAAGACACAGGACAGAGTCTGTACTGTTTGTCCACCATCTTTGCGTTAATGATGACATTTACCCTGCAGAAGGTAGGGAAAAGTGCAAAAAGGTGTTAGGGAAACGCTGCCCCTCCTCTTCAGGCTTGCTCAGTAAGTGCATGATGGGAGTGCTGCTTCCAGTGTCCCTGAGGCTGGGCACGTTGCACTTGCAGAGCAAATCACTGCAGCGATTAGCTTCAGAACACCCTGCCATGTCACACAGGTCAGCAGCAGATGGTGCACATTTAATAACAAACCAGGACATTCTCATTTTGCATGACCTCTGAAGCACAGAATGTGCTACCATAATCCAAGGTCTGGCATCATATTTTGGTAACTAAAATCTTTCTGGAGAAAAGTTAAATCCATCAGCCTGTTTAATTACAGACCCGACTGCTGCCGCAGAAGTCGTTTCCACACACCACTGCTGTTAATGTTGTCAGCCTTGGGACACACCTTGTGCATTATCAGTGTATATCTCACCAACAAACTTTATCCTGTTCATGGGTATACATGAACACTTCCAAAGGTATGTTGAACAAATCTTCCCAGGGAAAAATTATAAATACATTCATATAAATAGCTAGTTAGATCTTATGAAGTGCTCTGAATCTTCAGAACTGAGATTTATGTGTGTTTGTGTGTAACTTGTTAGTGCTTAATTTTTGCCTGTTGACCAAAAAAGACATAAGTGAGAATTTAGAAGGTGTCACCCAAACCACAAACGATGTCACTGCTGTCTTCAAAAACAAGATGTTTCAAAGTCCACTCAATGAAACTGCTGCTGTGGTGACTGGTTACTAGATAGCCAAGGCTGATTGCTGAAATATTTAACTTAATTTTAAGTGGAGGTATATCTATTTGATTTGAAAGTTGTATTATAGCTGAAGCAAGTCCTGCAGTGGTTCCATCTCATGTGAAGGGGACACACCACCATCTTTCTTGAAACACACAGAGGAATTCACAATCAGTGCAAAAAAAAACCACACTGGAGGAATTAACTTACAGTAATCATTGCACCAGCCAGTAATACGAAACCTCACTTTTGGCTCCAAAGGTGTGGACAGCTTCCTGGTGGTAACACTTCCAAGCTCATTTTGGGTCCCCTCTTCACATCCTGTGCTTGAAGATTCATCACACACAAATCAGTAATGCAAAACACCACCATTTTTTCTAAGGCCTAAGCCTTTCATATTCTCATTATATTTATCTCTCCACAGTTCAGAGTAGGCCTGAAGGACCTAATTTATCCTGGGTAGGCTCAAAACACTAGACACACTAGACTAGGTGAAAGCCACATTTCACCAGCTTTTTCAAGCCTCCAGGCATTCAGTGAGCTAGAACTGAGAATAGGGTCCACTATATTTTGCTTAAATTGCACCACTGTTTAATATGAATTATGGAAGTATTTCTCTTTTTTTGCCTTTGTTTTTGTCAGAAGTTGCTAGTAGCAGAATTTGTCATGTGTGCTCTCCCTTATACAGTAATTAACTCTTTTACTCTCTGGTGTTTATTTCCCCTCAAATGTCTACCCCATTGATACCTAACCACAGGAAATGATTTTTAAAACACACGCTCTTTGACCACACCACACTAAGCTCACGAAAGCACAGTAACGAGAAACAAAAGCCAATGCAAGTGTGAGAAAGAAGAGTCACCTTTTGTGGTCATTGTCTACATTAGGCTGCAAGAACTCCTCAGCACCATAAAAAAAAAAAAAGCATTTTTAATCATTTAATGCTATATATTTATGTATAAGAAATTATATTGCTATAGTGTGCAGAGAGGATGCTGATAACCCACATTTTTGCAGTTTTCTCTGTGGTTTAATTTCCTTCTTTAAATTATTCCCCAGACAGTAATAATTACAATGAGTCTTAAAAGTTTAAAGGGCAGAATACAATATTTATCTCTACAACTAGCCTCTCCTGCTCAAAAAAAATTCAACACTGATAAAGTATTTGTACTCTGCAAATACACACATACACATCCCATATAAAATTTCAGGAACAGTTGAGGAGAACTTACATCATACATCCCTTCCATACTCTGTCCTTAACCTTCTCCCCTATTCCAAAATTTGATTTGACAGACGGCAAATTCTTCCCCTCTCAGCAATATATGCCTCTGAAGATGAGCAAGTAGATTACAGCAATTTTTTTCTGTGTCTAAAATTTTGTGGAGTTAAGCAATTAAAAAGGTTTGCAGGAATGACCTCAGAGCTGCACAATGGGATATGTGACACTGCATTCTAACCCTAAAAAGGTCTAACTTCACTAAAATGAGACTTTGCAGTACAGAAAAACTTGTATTTCTAATATCTAGATTTTTCATTACTTTTAAAAATTTTGCAAAGCCTTTCTGAATCCCACCAAGTAAGATAATTCAAGAAACTTAAGGCACTTAATTCTAATATTGGATGAGTGGCAACACTTCTGAAACTCTGTATACAATTTTCTCCTTTAACTTTGGTAGCTGGTACTGTGCAATGAGACAGTAACAGATGAAATCATCTCTGTAACTCATTTCAGGATTCTCTTTTCTTGTGAGTAATTCATCTACCTCAAAATCACACTGGTTACCCTTTCAGTTCTATTTACCTACTTCATGGATACATGAACATGCATAGCAGGCTTTTTTCTTAGTGGAAATTAAATTTCATTGTGCCATTTTGTTATTTTGCCTGGGTACTAGTGGATGTCACTGACTTTTGATAAGATTTTGGCTCTCACATGCCTATATCAATTCTCAAAATGAGATTCAGGAAGTGATAAGTATTCAGCATTGTCACATCAAACTACTTGATTAACAAGTAGGTGGTGGGCACCAAACCTGATATTCTTAATGCCTATATTCATTTGTCATCAGGGGGGAAAACCACTGTGATTTATCCCTATACTGTTGCTATTTACTGCTCTGAAATGAGGCTTATTTGCACAGAGGAAAGCAACAAAAGACAATACAAATTTATCACATAAACCTCAACTTCTTCTACAGGGGTGAAATCCAGATTCATAAAGAGAAACAGCCAGAGAACCAAAGCAATTAATCTGTCCAAGCCAGGGGACACCAAAATATTAGTCTGATATTTAATGAACCGTCTCACACTCAAGTAAGTACAGGAATGCCTGTATAATTTCACAGGTTACCTCTTCAGAATCCCCCTGTTTTCAAATC